>JADDOH010024991.1:0-54768 GCA_016648135.1 Agrypnia vestita | reverse complement strand
CATGTTTCGGGGCTCGTTAATTTGAAATTCAAGGGACTCAAAAAAAAAAAAACATTTCGAATTACGCGGAACCCAATTAATCCGAAATTCAAGGTACAAAAAAAAAATCGAGATATGATTGCGAAATTGCCAAAACCCGTGAAAAAGGTCATTAATTTAATGAAAAACGTCTGTATCCTTGCATAATTCAAGAAATCATTTTGAAAATGCAATATTTATTATGCTAATACGTAGACCACAACATTTATATTACTAAAGTATATATTTATTGTTCTCACTTCGAAAAAATTGAAATATTTTTTTCAATTTTGTCAAATTTAAATAAAATTGTATTGAATTGGCATAATAATTGGCAGCAAGGGACTAAAAATTATTTCAAAAAATCGCAATGGCAAAATTTCCCAAAAATCGTGAAATTCTTGAAAAAACAATTAATTTTGTGAGAAAGTCTGCATTTTTACATATTTCAAGAAATCATTATCGAAAATGCATTATTTATTATGCTAATACAAAGACCGCCACATTTCTATTACTAAAGTATCCAAAATTGACATGTCTGTTGTTCTCACTTGCGAAAAAATTGATTTTTTTTTTAAATTTCGTCAAATTTAAAAAAGAAATCTAATTATGTGAACTAAAACGTATTTAATTATGGCGCAAGGGGCTAAAAATTATTTTGAATTACGAATTACCGGGGTTTTCGAATTATCTGTGTTAATGTACTATGAAATTAGCATTTTGGGACTTGTGGGTTTTAAGAATTTTGAATTATCGGGGTCCGAATTAACGGGGATTTACTGTATTTGCAAAAAGATAAAAAAGAATTGTTTCCTTATGGAAGAGATTATTGACCCGGAAACATGCTGATAATATAAAAAATTAATGGTTTATAAGTGTTTTCTTATTAAAAGATAAATGTTACCACAAAGGCCCGGTTGTTTCAAATTCGATCAAAGTAAGCGTAGAGTTTAAACTGAAATTTTACGTTCTCCACCAATCAGACGATCCGTTTTCGTAAAAATCTATGCTTTTATCGACCGCTTACTTTGATCGAACTTGAAACAACTGGGCCAAAGTCATTTTGCAGTTAGTTAAGAATAAAGATATATGGAGTGAATGTTGATGGCATCGGAAATAGAGGATGGCCGCAGAAGCATTGGCATGAACGGATACTGGGGAGTAGTCCTGTTAAAAGCCTCCACAATCGAGGAGAGGATATATGAATGGGTGAGGAGGATTCCTCAGGAATTTTATAAAATGCTCTAAAAGTTGAATGGACCACGAAGAATAGAAAAATACTTTTATAATGTAAACGATTTTAGGATATTATTTTTAAATTATTGAAGTAGTAATGTTGAAGATGACAGGAACAGAGAGCGATTATGTGTGATCTGGCATTATCAAGTAAATCAAATATTGGAAGACGATCCTGTTAAAAGTTTCATCAATCGAAAGTTGTGTATGAAAAGAGATCTGTAAAGACAAACGTAGTGTGCCAGAACGAAATATGAAATTTTATCCTATGCTGCCTCTGAGGCATATACGGTGGATAAGGAAAAGTTTGGATCAAGATATATTTTAGAGACGAAGCTATATTTTTTATATGGAAAAGTGGGTATGGAAGTGTTTTTGGGTGTTCATAGGGTTTATGACCTGTCGTACAGCAGCTGGCTTAAGTGATCACTTTACATAATGAAATGTTCACCAATTCCACCCACAAAGCCTACCACATCTATCCAATTCTTTAAAGTTGTATATATGGTTAACTTATTTCTTATGTGAGTTGTATTTTTACTACCGCCACCTGCAGTCGAAAAAATTTGGACATACTCAAAATATTCTGAAAGTTTGGATGTTCGTGGAATGAAAGTGATTAAATTGTTTATGTCTTTCTAATATTGAAATAAACATCAAGTAAGTCAAATGAGGAACAAAGAAACTGATGCAAAGTGCAGGTCCACCTGATGTTATGACGGGCTGGAATAGTGCGGTGTCGCCCGTATCCTCAGCAGGACATCCTTTGTTCCCGTGTGTTTACGGGCGCAGAGGTACGATCATCCCAACGTAAACAGACGCAACCGCTGGGTCGGCCGGCAGGTACATGGCGCAAGGTTGGACAGGTACCACTGGGTACCACCACAATTATTAAAGACTAAGCAAAACAGAGTATCACTTGGAAGCCTGTGTCACTGGAAAATCCAACAAGAATATTTCTCTTTAATTTTGGAAATATAATATTTATCCAATATTGCAAAAATATTATTGTATCTAATGTTTAACATTTTATTTTAATGCCTGTAAATCATTTATTTAATATACTACTCTTTTAAAAATGGTTTCATGTTATTATAGATAAGCATGTTCTTCTATTGAAACTAGGGGGAAGAAAATTGATAGAAGCCATAAAAATACTATGTATTAGACAAATTGTCGAGAAGAAGGAAAAATACCTTGTGATTAGCAAAACGCGGAAGTAAAAATAGTATTTAAAAAAGGAGACAGCGATAATCTAAAAAACTATTGACCCATAAGTTTGCTTTCGCGTTTATATAAGGATCATGACAAATTGCTTAACGCTAAAATTTGATCAATATAAACCCGTAGAGCAAGCCGGCTTCTGCAAAAGTTTTGGAACCAGAAACCACATTCAAACTCTGAAAGTAATTTGTGCCTAACGCACCAGAAAAAGTGGATTGCTCTAAAAACGGATAATAAATGTTAATCAATTAATAAATGAGACTAACAGATAAGGTCGATATATACAAGGCCACTATAGCGTAATTGGATAACGCCCCTGCTCTGGATAGGAGGAGACCCGTGGTTCAAATCCTGGTAGCACCCAAATATTTTTTCTTGGATTTGATTTTTCTGTATGTCTTTCTAATTGATTAATTAATTTGGTTTAACATTATTTTATTTGGGAAAACAAACAGCATATTTGTAGTAAGTTAAACAATAACAAAAAATTGGGCAAATTATATAACTTCTCTAAATTACCATGGACTAGGGAGAGTGATAAAGATTAGCAAATTAATGTCTGAAAGTGAGTGAAATAAAAAAGAAAACTTTAAAACAGATAATAAATATCAAAGGGAATGGACTAAAATTTGCATGCCAATAATAAAATAAAATTTAATTATGGTCTATATAATGAAATTCCATTTAATTGCGGTGATTGTCATATTAAAAAAAATAAGCTCCTTAAAATATGTGTTGAAGTGCAGGGACTGTAGAAACATTAGTGTTGTATGGTATGAAGTTTGTGTTAGGAAGAAAAGGCGTGTATAGTCCGTCCAACTTATCTGGAGAATAAAGGAGGGCGTCCCAATCGTTGTGGTACTGCCCATAGTCTAAAAATTATCTCATGTGTAGGGAATTTTTTGCAAATTCGCTTTTTCTTAAAAAAGTTATTAAGCAGTATACGACACGATAAAAAACAAAAAATGTAAACTAACGTACAAATAAATTTATCAAAATATACATTCGTAAAATACACAACGTCACAAAATGTCGTTTTTTCAAAATCAAAGAAAAATACAATTTTCAGGAAAAAAACAAACAATAATAATTCTTTAAGGCCGGCGCCACATTACGCAGATCTTCCGCCGCGTTTTTTCCGTTGCGCCAAATCGGCAAAGCAAATAGATCGACCGATCATCCGCGTAGTGTGTTTAATAAGCGCATATTGTATGGAAAGAAATGTAGCGATGTTCCACGACAGAAGAATCCGCGCAGTGTGGCGCCGGTTTTATTCGGTGTCTCATACCTAATGATCATGACCACCATGTTTAACTCAGTAACACCTAAGGATATCAATTGGTTTAGGGCCGTTGTATCAACTTGGTTTATAGTAATTTTTCGTTCAAAGCATAGATATTTTGCATTTTCCACCGATCAAACAACTCGCTCTCGTAAAAATCTATGCTTTAAATGAACTATTGCTATAAAGTAAGTTGATGCAACCAGTCTTTAATGTGCATAAATAAAAAAGTTTATTTTTGAAAAAAGATGTTTATACAAATGAACTCGTTAATGAATTATGTAATAAAAAGTATAAATAATAAAAATTCTATGTAAAAAATTATCGAATAAAATATGTTCTAAAACTTTTCTCATCTTACGGCTTCTAAATCAATTTTTCCACTTATCCTTGTTCTTTTTTTCCGGGTGTAGATATTTTAATGCCTATTTCCACGGCCACTTTACCTTCTTTAACTATTTTGTAAATTGCCGATTCAGAAAACCTGAATAAATTGTATAATAGTAAAATAAAAAACTAACTATGGGAAAATCATTATAACTGCATGGCAGCACTAACCTGAAGTGGCGGCAATAAGTCTATGAACAAAATCAAACGGTATAATTGGGGCTTTTAGACGTTGTTCCTCTTCAAAAAACGTGTGCATTTTCAAGATTATTTCCCGAACACCGCTTTTAATGGTTTTTGGCATGGTGACAATCTAAAATTTTCTTAAAAAACTATCGAAACAGTCGTGAACCTTTCTGTAAACAAAGTCTGTCAGCTGTAGATAATCCAAATTTGGCCATTCTTCAGATAAGTTAGACGGACTATAGTCTTATTTAGGCCCGGTTGTTTCAAATTCGATCAAAGTAAGCATAGAGTTTAAACTGAAATTTTACGTTCTCCACCAATCAGACGATCCGTTTTCGTAAAAATCTATGCTTTTATCGACCGCTTATAGTCCGTCTAACTTATCTGAAGAATGGCCAAATTTGGAACTAACGACGCCATATTGGATTATCTACAGCTGACAGACCTTTGACAGACTTTGTTTACAAAGGGGTTCACGACTGTTTCAATAGTTTTTTAAGAAAATTTTAGATTGTCACCATGCCAAAAACCATTGAAAGCGGTATTCGGGAACTAATCTTGAAAATGCACACGTTTTTTGAAGAGGAACAACGTCTAAAAGCCCCAATTATACCGTTTGATTTTGTTCATAGACTTATTGCCGCCACTTCAGGTTAGTGCTGCCATGCAGTTATAATGATTTTCCCATACTTAGTTTTTTATTTTACTATTATACAATTTCTTCAGGTATTTCTGAATCGGCAATTTACAAAATAGTTAAAGAAGGTAAAGCGGCCGTGAAAATGGGCATTAAAATATCTAAACCCGGAAAAAAAGAACAAGGATAAGTGGAAAAATTGATTTAGAAGCCGTAAGATGAGAAAAGTTTTAGAGCATATTTTATTCGATAATTTTTTACATAGAATTTTTATTATTTATACTTTTTATTACATAATTCATTAACGAGTTCATTTGTATAAATATCTTTTTTCAAAAATAAACTTTTTTATTTATGCACATTAAAGACTGGTTGCATCAACTTACACCGAATAAAACCGGCGCCACACTGTGCGGATCTTCCGCCGCGTCTCTTCGTGCGTTTATTAAACACACTACGCGGATGATCGGTCGATCTATTTGCTTTGCCGATTTGGCGCAACGGAAAAGACGCGGCGGAAGATCTGCGTAATGTGGCGCTGGCCTAAAAGAATTATTATTGTTTAGTTTTTTTCCTAAAAACTGTATTTTTCTTTGATTTTGAAAAAACGCCATTTTGTGACGTTGTGTATTTTACGAATGTATATTTTGATAAATTTATTTCTACGTTAGTTTACATTTTTTGTTTTTTATCGTGTCGTATACTGCTTAATAACTTGTTTAAGAAAAAACGAATTTGCATAAAATTCCCTACAAATGAGATAATTTTTAGACTATGGGCAGTACCACAACGATTGGGACGCCTTCCTTTATTCTCCAGATAAGTTGGACGGACTATACTTTGATCGAACTTGAAACAACCGGGCCTTAGAGACCCAAAAGAAAACGGACAAAAAATGCTGAAAAAAATAAGACGGTTGGTAACACTGAGAACAAATGACATTTTTGTTTTATAAGCTTTGTTTGAATTTTTGACCTCCGGACATTGATTAATAAATTATTTACCCGGGATATTACGGCGCAATAAATAAAACCAAGATATTATTTAGAACAATTTTACGAGCCGACCCTGGATAATTGGAATCGTTCTGCGCCGGCAACAGTGCAAGCTTGAAAATCGTAAACATCCCACGGAATTTAATGCAAATTGAACATAATAATTAGTACCTACCTGCTCCCACATTTTTGTTGTTAAAATAGCCGGTAAATTGCCGTTGTGTGTATATTTTATATAAGTTTATAAATAGTCGTGCTGTGTAGTCGTGTGGCGGGTATAATTTTAATTGGTTCATTCACAGTGGAAATCTTACAAGTGCTTTCTTATCGAGATAAACTGTCAACCGTGCAGTTGTCACGAGACCGCAGATAATTATGTTTTATTATCGTGGGTGAAAACGTATAAAATTGTTTAAATTTCCTGATAATGACCCTGGATGAAGTATTCGACGGTATCGATGCGGCATGGGAAGCAATAGAGGTGAGTGAATTGATGTAAATAACAATGAATATTATGAAAATAAACAATTTGTAACCTTGAAACGCTGTCAACGGTACGTCATTCCAAAAGTCAAAATAAATCGCACGTGGCTCATGATTCCCCAAGGGCCAGCACATGATCGTCAAGGAAACGAACTGTTATTTCAGATATAAAATTGATTAGTTCTTATCTTTGTCCACGCACCTGTCTACCTGTATTTAATGTATGGTGTTAATCTTGAATCCTGCATACCTTGATTTACACAATTATCGTTTAATGTTTTGCAATGCTTCGCTGCAAAGGAATCTTCGGAAAAGTATGTACAAATTTCCGTTATTATTAATTCAATTTGTTTTTTATAAATAAGCTGCGTATTCCTTTATTTGAAAAATATTCCGGCCAACTTCAAAACTTCGTGTCTGCATACAAAAAGTACAGTAGATTTTAATTCAATTTTATTACAGATTTTTATTCTTCAATTGGACAGAAATAAAAAAGAGAAATACCATCGAATCTTCCTCCAGTCGTCTTATACCCATACAAGTCCCCCATTATTCTCAGGATAACAAGGTTGTTATATTAGTAATACACAAAATAGACGGGACGGAGTAGCTTCTGCGAGAAATATCGAGAATCTGTCAAATATCCAAATTGACGAAGTGTAAAACTATAACCTAGGTTAAAAATAGTTTCTAAACTCGATTAAATGATTTTAATTATGTCGTCGGGATCTTCTAGTAAATCACACACAAGGAAAAAAATTAATACAAATAATTTCACTCTAATCTTTCTGTGGTTAGAGTTAAGAGTTTGCTTGATTAGGTATACCGATCTAAAATTATCTTAAATAACCGATGAACTGAGGCTAAAAGGCGACGAAAAGTCAAATGCTTTTGTTTGATTTCGTTTATTGAAAATTAAACAAAATTTTGCCGGGCCTATTAATCACGAAATACAATATAACCGGCGCCGGCGCTAATTTAATGTACTTTTAAACATATCACAAGGCGAATGTCAATATTGTCAATGTACCTACGAAACATCTCATACTCATATGTGCATTAGTGATGGGTCCGCTCTGTACTCACTACTACAATGTAGTACTACATTACATTGAAGTGCACACTTCACACCTTTTGAAGTGTAGTGTACAACAAACTACATACGGTTGCCGGCAAACTTCATGAAATTCTTTGGCTAAGTGGGGGAATGCGCAGAAGACGAAATTTGGGTCTCGTTGGTGGAAGGTAGATGCGCAAACGTCCCCCCACTACGCCGCAGAATTTCAAGATGTTTGCCGGCTACTGTACACTTCAAAGTTATTGAAACAATTGGAAAAATATCGGCATTTGTCTTAAATATTTTTCCCGTTGACCTTTTTTTAGGTCGCCAAATTTATATTACCGAAAAATGTCGATATATTCATATAATTTTTCCGGTGACCTTTTTTTTTAGTCATCGAACTTTTTATTTGGGAAAAAATATCGATATTGCACTATAATACTACTGCTAATTGCTTCATTAGTACTACAATTTTGTAGTACAATTATTTCATTACTTCACTTCATTAGTACTACAATTTTGTAGTACAATTACTTCACTTCATTAATACTACAATTAGTTTATTACTTCACTTCGTTAGTGCTACAATTTCGTAGTACTACAATTAGTTCACTTCACGTACTTTTTACTACGAATAATGTAGTGTACACTTTGTAGTCTTCAAACTGGTGAACGTGTGTGTGTGTTGTAGTCTTCATTTTGAAATGTAGTTTTTCCCTTCGCTACTGTGCATGAAACATTCTCATCTGTGAACGCAGATGGGAATGGGATATGGTAGACTATCGCAAAGTAGGATCTTTCTAGTTAATTTTGTACCTTTAAAATAATTCAAACATGAAATCCGTTCACGTGACAACACCTGCGTTGTTTACCTACGTTATAATCTATCTTGTATTTTCAGGCTGTATTGACAGACAGCCATTTTTCCTCAACTTGAGCGCATTATCATAATATTATAATTTCGCGTTATAATTATTATTATGACTTCCTAGGACGTGTGGGAAACACGCAAGTGGGTAATAATTAAAATAATTTCACACGTGCAGTATACTTTAAATTTTTGACAATTGTAATGAATCTTCTGCGTGTGGTTTTCCGGGATATTCTGCCGTGTGTATCTGACATCTCTGGGCGACGTTTGCCAAAGGCGGATACAGCATATCGTAAGAGTGAGTGAAGTCTAATCTTAGGTCAAAGGCATCGCCTTTTGTTCGGAACATTGCGAACAGAATTGCCGACGATATTTGGAACCAACGCCAAAGTAAAAGACCTGTTGAGATCGGCGAAGGATCGAGAGAACCTAGAAAACGTGGATGGTGTTTATCGACTCGACTGTCAAGACTGCAAGAAGGTGTACGTGGGATAAACAGCGCGCACAATTTCGAAAGGGGTTGTTGATCAGAAACGAGCATGCGAACTTGGCTATTCAGGAAAATCGGCGTTGGCTGAACACTTTCTGGATACTGGCCATCACTTTGCATTCGAGCCAAAGATCCTAGGAAAGCTCAAGAGTCACCGTGCACGTCTTGTCAAGGAGGCGCTCGGAATCTATAAGCACCCTGTGAACATCAGAAAAGATGATGGTCTCAAACTAAAAACCTCGTGGTATTGGTACCCGGCGCTTCAAAAACCATCTCTTCGCGGATTCCGCAAAGATAGTGAACCGAAAATAGATGTAACAAACACACAATACATACAACTCATGACGATACGTGTCTGCAACACGGCATTGCCACGGAATTTATAAATATAGACGCACCCTATTTTCGACACGGTATTGCCAGCCAGTACTTAACCACAACATCATCAACACACATTACAATACTGTCCCAACGATGAACGCTGCGATGGGATCCGAAACGTCGGCCAGAGAGGTCAGATGTACACGGCAGAATATCGCAAAAAACTATACGCAAAAGATTCTGAACGGCCGTAAAAACCAGAGAACAATTGTAATGATTTTGTTTTAAAAATATATCTTCAGATAAAAAAACGTCTTGTAATGTCGCAGACACTCGTACCACTCCTCCATAAAATACGAGAGTTGCATTATAAGTATCCGTGTTGGGGAAGGAAGCGCATTTAAAGTATTTTTTGATGTGTAACATCTTTCCTGCAATTTGTGGCAGTGATTTCGTGAAAAAGGACGGAAATGCGTCTATTGCGCGCGCTACTAATATAACAGTCTCGTTAAATTTGTCCGAAGCGTGAAAAATAACCGTCGGAAAATAAACGTCGCCGAGGGGGAAAATGGCGGGCGGGCCCGCCTGCAGGGCGCCGCCGCGCGGCCGCCATGTTGTCTCCGCCGCCCCGCCCGCCCGCTAGCGGCCAGACACCGCGGATCTTTACCGCCGAGCGGCCGCCCGCGTCCAGCGCCGTATCATGCTCCCCAGCGCGCCAGGGGTGCTCGCGCCGCGCCGCGACCGCCGCCCGTGACCCGCGCGAGCTCGAGCGCTCCTCCATGGCGACCGTCGCGCCCTCGCCGGCGCAGGACAAGGCCGGAGACTGTTGCTATGGTTACGGCGCCTGCTGCTTCAGGAGGAAGAAGGGCTCGGAGGAGACCCTCAACACCGTCGTCGGGGAAGACGTAAGACTCGCTTTTAATGTCAACATGGGCGCCGGCGACGCGCTGTCAGCGTGCGGCCGTGCTTTGACGTTTTCCGCCTTATCTAGTGTAAGTGTTACGCGGTTTGACTTTCGTCACCTCCGATGCCACCTTTGGATGGCGGCAGATGGTGTGAAGCGAACGAGATCGCACTAGCAATCTTATTATTTGTCAAACGACGCTATTGTGCATTCCGAGATAATGCGATCTCGCAATTCAAATAGTGCTGTCAGCATTAAAACTGATACTTTTGCATATCAACATGACATTTAAAACAAAACAATCACTGGTTATTCTTGCACTCAATTCAAAGAAAATGTATCAAATGCGCATGTAGAGCAATAAAGAAAAGTGACACATTTTGATTACATTTTGGTAGTTGGTAAAAACATTTTTTTGGAAAGGTGATAGTTTTGCACTTTATGTTAATACCTACAATATTTTAAATCATTTCGATGTTGCTTTAAATCATTCACGAGTGTTGCTGAAACATTATCGATGTGCCTAGTTAGGTACTTAGGAAGTGGAGACTTTTTCATATAGGTACTTAAATGCATTAAAACACACCTTTTTTTTCTTCGTGAAAGATAAGGAAGGGGTCGGATGTTTGATCAGTAGTTAGAGTAAATAGTTAAGCAAAAGGCGTAGATTTTTACGAAAGAGAGTGTTTTGATCGATCGAAAACGCAAAAATCTCTGCGTTATCTTTGTTTTCTTAACCATCATGCAACCGGCCCTAAATGTCATAGGAGACAGGAGACCAAATTATTTTTTTCTATTTAATAGATATACAGCGTATAGTGATTATATTCTTATGAAAATAGTAAATACTAGTTTTCTATACAGCTTCGTGCGTGATTTGGATTCTTGTATTAATTTCATATTCCCTTTCACTGGAAAAAAATGGTCGCTCAGATGGTTTGGGCATGCTGAGCGAATGAATGTAGAAAGATATATAATGCGAGTGTTAATGGAAAGAGAGGGCGACCGTGGAAGAGGTGGCTTGACCAGATTAACCAGATACTGGACGATGGTCCCGTTAGAAGCCTCAACAACCGGCGAGCTTGCATGCGAAGATGCATGAATGTGGATGAGGCGAGAGTTGTACGTCAGGACAGAAGAGTATGGCGCTCTATCCTCTCTACCTACCCCCACGGGGAAACGGCGTGATAAGTGAGTTCACTGGAAAGCGTTGAAATAATTGAGTTACAAGAATGAAAACAGACGAGAGAAACATCGCAATTTATTTAATCAAAGCGAGTCTCAACAACTTTAACAAATAAAATTTCTTCTTGGATTTATTAACATTTTATGGAGAAAAAATATAATGTCTCAGATTTCAAAACTTTTTTCGAATTATTTATTGAACTATTGAAAAATATGGAACAACAGCATTACATATTGTCTTATTTTTAGACGGTTGTATGAATTTTTCTAAGCAACACGGCTTATGATGTTGCTAGCAAAAATAATCGCTTTAACCTAGAAATTATATACAGAGTAAGCTGTGCACGATGCACGATTGCACAAATTGCACGATGCCAGAGCTCACCGATCGAGAATTTTTATGCGCTTCAGACAACAGATTTTCCGTTTTATACGACGTGTAACTGTCTTCACTAATAACCGCATAGAAGATTTACGATACATTTTGTATCGTAAATCTTCATCGAGGTACAGACATTAAGGTACTGATACACATGCTCATTAGTGGCATGTTCAAAAATTAACCCCCGGTTGATTTATGAGCATGCTAATGTCATTCACCATGAGAAGGGGTATCTTTTGAGCACGTGTGAACAGGCTTATTATGAGCATGCTTATGTCATTCGCGGCTAGTGTCGATTATCAATGCGATCTTCTCAGTCCGCGACAGATGAAACAAATATGGCGCGTTGGGGAGATGATAAAACATTACTTTTCGTGACTTATTATAGGAATCACGAATGTCTGTGGAATACTCGGTCACCGCTATGTAAAAATAATATAGCAAGGAATAATGTTTATGAAACTTTATTAAAAGACACGAATGATTCAAATCTTACAATAAAAATTATAAAAACTAAAATCAAAAATATTTTGATTTATCGGTTCACTTGAATTTTCTATTTCAGTTTGCAGTTTCCATTTTGAACAAGAGCGTCTCTATTCTATGACAAGAGCATGCCAGTAATAAGCATGTGTGTTTGATTGTTAGCTTTGAACATGCTTATTTATGAGCATGCTTAAAATATAAGCATGCTAATAATGAGCAAGTAAGTACAGTTAGTTGTTAGGGCGTGCTAGTTTTGAGCATGCTAATGAGCATGCCAGTAATAAGCATGTGTATCTGTACTTTAGGGGTACAGGCTGCCAATGCAAAGCCCCAATCGGCCGATATTTTTATTTACAAAATCATCTCATCTCTACAGCGCTCCAGTACAGTACAGGTTGGATCTTCCAAGTGTTTGGTAATTAACGCCTTCAGGCCCCACTGCCTCGACAAATGTACCCCAGGACGTCACTCACTGGTCCCGGTGGACCAATATCTGCACTGCAGTGCTCCACTTCTGTGAGTGTCTCATCCCCCCATCACTTCTGGGAGTGTCTCATCCCCCCCCTCCTGTATTCGCACTGCGTAAGCCCATTAAAAGCACAACTATACATTTTTCGAAATAATTCAAAGATAACTTGTTTAAAATATGTTTTACTTTGCAATACACACACAATACGAGTTATTAAATTACTACTATAGTTTCGAGAGGAGCGGTCCCTCTCATCATCAGGTATAGGATGAGAGGGACTGCTCCTCTCTAAACTATAGTAGTAATTTAATAACTCATATTGTGTGTGTGTATTACAAAGTAAAGTAATATATTTTTTAAATTATAATGTTTCACCACGAAGTATCTGCCAAATCTTTCAATGATATCAAATAACGTAGTATACACCACTTTATTAGAAATAAATTCTACAAGTATCGAGAACAATGTTCTCTTCTTCAGGGTGAGTTGAAAAGTTGAAAATATAGATTAACATTGGGAGAAGGTTGAGGAAAAGGGTTGGAAAGGGGGGAGAATTGAAGGAGTTGATTAGAGAATCACGTGGTTATTGGAAGGGGAAAAATGTTTATCGGAAAATATGGAACAATTTTTTTCCCACTTAATCATTATTCCAGTGGATATTTGGTCGCGCTCATTTGAGATGTTTGCAATTTCAGCAATCTCTCTGATCTTCACACAGAATATAGAATTATTCTTTTGTTCTGTGTATCTTCACTCGGCTAACTACTAACACCATATCATGGCTTTTGTTGACCATATCCTCCGTAGTCACCTCAATCGTATTGCTTTTTTCCATGGTTGCAAGCAAGCACAAAGATGCCCACGAATCTTCTTCCTCTTCACGCGCTTCCCATTTCATTTGGGGTCGGCTCTCTTTACTTTTCTTTTCCTCTATTCCTTGTTCAGGACCATCGCTTCGTCCAACTGGGTATTCTTCAGGTTAAATAAAAGAACGAATTAAAATTGAGTATTTTTATATTCTTTGATATATTTAGAACAATTATATTGAAATACAATATCTTTAGTGTTATTGCATCCATGGTTTTATTCGATAAACATGTGCGTACATTTTTGACAGTAAATTTCGTTACTTATTTTCATAATTAATGAATAAGTAATTATTGAAATATAAGTAATTATTGAAGTCTGTATATTGAGAAACCAGAAACTGCAACTTCTTAGGGATTATTGTTGATTTTTAGATGAATATAACCATCACGAAAGAGTGTCTAATAAAACAGCAATCGTGCGCGAAATTGCGCGGCACACGACCGGTTAAGACTAATATCTGATTCCGAAGTATTTTTCTCTTGGAGTATGCGCCTTTTGGCTTTTTTTAACTTTTTTTCTTCTTGCCCTTTGATTTCGGCACTATGTTTTTTCCTGTTGCTTCTTTAGCTGATGGGGTCGACTCTCATTGCCCGCATTGCAGTAATCTTATTACCCGATTATACCTAATGTGTAAAAAAATAGTAAAAAAATGTTTTCTAAATCGATAATTTAAGCTTACAGTCACTCAATAAACTACTTACGTAACGAGTCTTTTAGGCCGATTTCTTTTGTTTAGATACTTTCGTCTGGATGTTAGAACGCTGACCACCATTGCCCTCTGACTCCCATTATCCCCTTCTCCCCTACCCTTTAGCACGCACTTACTCGATAAGCAATTTTCTGTATTTGTTCTATCGTTATCTTGGACTGGGAATTACTGGTATGACATCGCACGATTTCACCTAGAGTCCAACATACAAATTCCAGCTAATTTTCTTGCGTAATTTTTGCATTTTTGCAGCGACATAATAGAGAAAGTGATATCAGTGCGCGCAGCCGCAATAAACAGTGTGAGCGCCAAACAAGTTGTTCCTGAAACCCGCTGCAAATCTCAGAAATCAGAGAAGATAACGATTATTCGGCCGTATTCTGAAAATAGCTATATTGAGATCTTGAGATTGTTATCCCAACACTTAATTGAAGAGAATAAAAAAGTAACCCATAAAAACCAAGTTTTTATTATACTCCCTTTCTCATTTACTAGTTGAAACATTTTTTTTCGCTTAACCTACGCGTTGGGCTTCGGTCGGGCGACGCTACGAAGTAATAAAAAATTTCCAAAAATCCAAAATTATACTATAATCAGATTTCGCGTCTACCAGACGCGTTGAAATATTTTCATACAACTTAATAAGTTGTATGAAAAAACCATTCAAAATTTGAAAAATCCAAAAATTTATTAATTTTTTTTTAACGAAATAGATAGATCTTCTTGATCGTCGCCACGAGTCTGCTTGCAAAGTTTCAGCTCGATTGGATCACGGGAAAGGGGTTTAAAATGGATCCAAAGTTTTTTCTTCAGACAAGAAGATAAGAAGACAAGCAGACGCCACGGGTTAATATAAAGGGAGTAAAAAGAGGTGGGGTCGACCCAGCGCCACATAGTTGAGTAGTGTGAAGGACCTGAAGAACGATAAGATATGTGATGACGACGAAGATGACGATATGAATAATTGCCTAGTTTGTGGTGAATTTAGTCGCAACAATGAAAAATGGTACAGGTGCACTTCTTGTGGGCTGTGGGCAGACGCAGAGTGCACAGGCTGGGATTCCCGCAAGGTTATGTGCGTCACAATTATTAGGCTAGGCTGACGTCATTGTCCCCTTAGTGACTACAATTACCCAATTGCCAATGGTGGTCAAAGTTGTTTTTTTTTAAAGTTTGATAGCTAGTATTGTGTTGTTCCAAAGGTAATGAAATAATACTGTTGTATTTTGCTATTACTTTGTAGTTATTTGTTGATTCGGGTTGTGGTTTGTGGTTATTTTGCTATTACTTTGTGATAACTTTTTGAGAAATGTTAAAGATAAATGATTAATTCATATTCATAAATTGACTCACTCGGGTGTTTATAAACTAAAATGTAATGACTGTCCCTCTTTTTATATTGGAAAAACGAGGCGTAATTTTGATATTAGGATTAAAGAACATATAAGATGCTTAAATAATTCGCCAATCATATTTTTGAGAATAACCATAGTTTTGATAAAAATACAGGAGTCAATATTCTTCACTTTGATACTAAAAGTAGGCGTCTTAATAATTTAGAAGCCCTAGAAATTAAGAAAGCCATAAATAATAATGAATCTATTATAAACAACCAAAAAATCTAACTTACAGTCCTATCTTGAATATGTTCCCTTTCATCCTATCACCTGTTTCTTTCGCATCCCCCACTATTTACCCCCATTTGGACACTGAGGTAGGATTGTTCATAATTTTGTAAAGTTTAATTAGTAATAAGTATACCCAGACGAAGGAACGTTGTTTCCGAAACCGGTTGGTTTTACCAAAAATTAAGTGGTGATAAATAAAGTTAATTCGTTTAATTATATTGGTAATGAACTGTTAAAGACTGATATGATTTTGACTCCCATTACCCCTTTCTCCCGTAAACCCTATAGCAGTAACACGGTAACAGTGTTTAAGATGTAAGAAATGAAAAAAAAAACAATTCTACATCTAACCCAAAGATAAAAGAGACAATATGTTATTTGTTGATTATTTAATCAGTTTTATTAAGTTACGGTTCTTTCTTAATATTAAATTCAGTTTGTAGGACTACATTTTGAGATAATTATACTTCTCGCACAAACCTCAAAATGTAGGACACAAACCCCCCTTGGAAAGTGTCCTCATTACGTGTCATCCTTGTTAATTGTGGTGCGGTACAGGTGGCATTTCATAATAACGAGTCGCGGTCGTTTAAAAGACCTCGACTTCAATTATGCAATGACGAAGTCTAGAACCGACTAATTATGTTTTTTGCTAAATTGTGGTTAGTGGTTTTCGCAGACCATTCAATACTTAGAATGTGAGCTTTCATATCAAAAAGTATTCAAACTTCTCTTATTTACGCGTGGTCCCGAAAAACCTCATCCCTTAAGCAAAAGAAATCAAATGTAATGAATATCTATACCTATAAAACTAAATTAAATTCTGTCCGTATGTTCTACATACAAATCTACATCGTTTGACCGATATGACCCAACTTTTTCATACTCATTCTTTAGGAACCGGCGGGTAAGATAGATACATTTCCCCCCTCCTCCTTTACACCGCCCCCTCTCCTGACGTCAGGCGCGTGCAGTGGGAACATTGAAGCATGACTTTTTGTAAAGGTACATTTTGGAAAAAAATAGAAATGAAATATTTATGCTACAGATTTTTATGATACATCAAAATATGAATGCTATGATAACAATTGTGATATAAATATTACGAAATATATGTTCTATTCCTATTTCTTCCAAATAATTGGTTGCGTTAAAGCCATGCTGCGATGTTCCCACTGCACGTCCCATTGTCTGTAAAAATCTACACTGTTTAACCGATCTGACCCAATTTTTGTACGGGTATTCTTTGGGACTCGGTGGGTAACATAGGTGACATTTCCGCTCCTCCCTCCCCAGATACATTTTCCACGCAAATCTGTATCGTTCGACCGATCTGACTGGAATTTTGCATACTTATTCTTTAGGACCCGGCGGGTAACATAGGCACAAACTTATTTTTTTACTTAGTCTTTTACCCGTACAACGCTAGTGTATAATAAGCAAGGCGATGGAATGTATGATTCAATGTGTTATTAAATGCCTCATCAGTATCTTGTTTCTCATCAGTAGGTAACCTTACTTAACACGGCAGTTCGTAAACTCGGCAACTTGAACGCACGGGGATATGATAAGGACCAGCCTATGTTGATACTTCCTTAACTGCATTAGTAGATAACCACAGGACCACACCTAGTAATGCCGGGTGACTAAATTTAAAGTTAATTTAACTTATCGGCAATACATCAGGTATGCACTATCGACTATCGTACTTGCACCGTTGAATGCGCATTATCCATATTATATGTCGCAATATTTGTTGTAGAGGCTACATAACAGATAGACAGGTTTTAAGTATTTTAATCTCACTCAATAGTTTACGTTTAATCTGCGATCATTCCGCAATCATTAAGTGAATAAGTAAAAAATGACGCAGTTTGTTTGTTCGCCTGCATAATGAGTTATGTACGCGATGAAGGAATGCGGCATCATATCGTTTGTTTGCTGATATTCGGCCGTATTCTGAAATAAGCAATATTCCTGTATCTTGGCAGTTGAGTCGTATATTTCCAGACACCGCTAACTCCATACCAAAACAATTTACAGCAGGTCAAGTAATTTATGAATTATTGTGTGAGATATTATTACCTACACTGTTAGTTTTTCTAGAAAGTTTGTTATAAATGTAAACAAACTTTCTAGAAAAACTAACAGTGTAGGTAATAACATCTCACAAAATAAGGTATAAATTACTTGGCCTGCTGTAAATTGCTTTGGTTTGGAGTTAGCGGTGTTTGGAAATATATGACTCAGTTATTGTATAACATTGTAATGCCGCCACTTGTGACGTCTAACGTTGAGTCTGATAGGTTTGAAATTAATGAATCAATCAGAAAGGTCTAAAACGTAAACAAATGTTAAGTTAGAGTGCCACCAGTATAAATTGGCGTGCGAGGGAGGGCGTCCCTGTCGCGAAACAGAAGTTGCCAGGGTGTAAATTTATTACACAATACATAATATACAGAGTGTCCGGTGACCGGTGTCGGAGCCTTTAACACTAAGGAAAGAAACCAGTAATGGCGGCCGCTCTATCTAGAATCCTGTCAATAGTAATATTGGTCCATTATTTGTTTTTTCAGTTTCGCAAAACTTTAACGCTTGATGGGCAATTGTTCTTGCACCACCCCGGGCTGTTTTGGATGTTTTGGACATAATAATTCAGTGTATATTGGAAATAAAGATGTCACAGCTCACGCGCAAATACGAGATTGAACTGAATTGAACGCAAATACGAGGGGTTACCGCCGGGTGCAGGCGGGGCGGGTTTTAGTTCCAAAGTCGCCGCACGCCAATTTAGTTGGTCAAGCTCTATTCATAATTATGAATAATAAACTTTCTCTTTCTAATTGATCGGAGTCATTCATTTCAAACCTGTCAAACTTTTAACTTCAAAATTGGCGGCATTACAGTGTTATACAATAACTGTCAAGATGGCCGATGCCCTGTGTACTGCGGTGTACACGTGATTACACATCGGGAAATCTGGTGTATTCGATATAACAAATTATCATAATTTTCCGCATCCCGAAGGTGAGGAACACCGGGATTCCCGCGGCTTGGTCGCTTTCCTTGCGTCTGCCTTGTTCATCGTCATCGTCCGGCACCATGGGCCATCCAGGTCCAAGACTGACGCTCTCGAAGACCTGTTTCTTTGATCGAAAATGCGATTTTCAAATTTAAATTCAAATTCAAATGTTTATTCAATGTTCAATGTTACAAATGTTTACAGTGTTTACAAAATTAAATTAAGCTTTTTTTCATTGTTGCTGAGTGTCTTGGCAGCAAGTAAACACTAAATTGATTTGACACCCTGCCTGCTACACTAGTAATTTACTGTATTATAGCAGACAGTGCTCTTCCAGTAGTATAATGTTCAAGAATATTTATTATTTATATAACATTTGTGAATCAATCTTATTGACAATTAAAGTAATAGTAATAATTAAATGTTTACAATTTAATAAGGGTTTTAATTAATTCTATTATAGACAAAGGAAAAAATGATCTGAATAGGATATTAATAAAATAAAATAAAATTAAACAATTAAAAGTATTTAAAAAGATGACAGTAAATGTTCTTGTAGGATTAGTATATTTTAAATATAGTTTATATCATGGCTTTTAATAGGTTTTGGGCATGCTTCCTTCCCGCAGCCAGAGTTTCACTTTAGAAGAAAAATACGCGAGACTATGGCTACATGTTTTAAGTTTAGTGTTAAGAGTATTGAATGTTTTTGGTGCTTGGAAGAGGTGAAATCTTTGTGAAAATGTTTTTGTGAATTTTGGTACAAGATAGTTGCAGTTCACCTGTGCCCTTGTTGAGTGTGAGTGAGTTATTTGTTGGTGATCTTGTTTATGTCGGAAAAAATATTTTAAAGTGTTGAGTGTTTGATTGATGTCCAGGACGTGACATTCTCTGAAAAGTTTTTCTGAAGGAAAACGAAATGGCTTTTTATGAAGAACTCTCAATACCATTTTCTGGGCTTTGCTTAGTGAATTTAGATTCATATTAGTATAGTACAAGCTGCACCACCCCAACTGACAGTTGCATAATTAATGAGTGAGTGACACAGTGCACAGTATACTATTCTTCTTGTCGGTGCGTCGAGTACATCTCTAATTTCTTTGAAAAAATAAACTAGCTTTCTTATTCGGATTGTGAGAGTCAAAATATGTTTTCTCCAGTTTAGATGCTGGTCTATGTACACACCTAGATATCGTATATCTTCCGTTGTCTGCAGATTAGTACAATCACAGGGTTTATCTTTTGATTGACATGTGTGAATCAGTATATTTTTGGGCTGCTTTATTACTGTTCTTTTACTGACGGAGAAACACATGTATTTTGTCTTTGAAGCATTTACTGTTAGTAGATTTTTGTCAAGCCATGATGTTATTCGATTCAATCCACTTTGTGCCTTTTTCAAAACATTTTCCCAGGAATTATCTTGAAAAAGAAGCACTGTGTCATCTGCAAAAGAAATTATTTTACCGTTTTCTAAATTGGAGTTACACATTTCATTGACATATATGAGGAAGAGCGTGGTAGTTAGCGATTCGGGGTTAGGCAATACCAATCTACGTAGGTCGGGTCGCAGATTCCTCGGTGGGCACTGGACGCTCGACACGGCATTGGATAAATTGTGGGGAGAGTGTTGTGCAGCCTGTTCGTGTCAAGTGACCAATTAACACGAGTAACGCCGGCCGCACACTGGATGCGTTTTCGTACGAAATAGAGCAGTACGTTTACGCAAGTACATTCCTGACCTTCCAAGTAGTATTGAACATCGCACACTGCACTCGATTTAGTAGTGCGTGTACGCACGCACAGGTGCGACGTCCGACACAATCCGGATTTGTTCGGAAATTTTTGCGATTTCGTACTATGGATATAGAAAATTTTGTCAATTTGACACATGACAACAAATGTTTGTGGGACCAAAGTGATTCAACTACGTGACCATCAGCGCAGATCATGGCGGAGAATCTCTAAAGAACTAAAAAATACCTGTAAGTTAAATAATTTGGTTTAATGAAGGTGAGGTATAATTATGTACTCCCAACAAAAAACTTTTAAATATTTCTCCGACGTTATGACCCCTTGTTGCACTTCGATTCTACCCAGCATTTGTGAATATATTCGATAGGTAGTCATGAAATTCTTCATTATTTAAGTCTACCATAATGGAGTTTTCCAGAAGATACACATTTGGCACAAACGTCATTGGAGAAATGCGCAAAGTAACTGATCGTGACCAAGGCAAGACGCAATCAACGTGCGCGCTCCATACGTAGGAAAATAATCGTACGAATACGTACGTAATAATTCGTATCCAAAGTGCGGCCGGCCTAATGATGGCGCAAGCGGCCAACTATGGCAGGCCTCGAGCGAACTTTACCGTCGCATTGTGCCTAAACGGGAATCCAATCCTTATGAATCCTTGAGACAATGCGCACTTGTAATACATTCATTCTTTACAGAATTGTCACTTGGACCTGCGCCGCACCTACACACAATTATAATTATTACTAAATAGTCAAATATTTTTTTAAATATTTATTAGAGACAGTCACAGGATAATGCTACTCTAATAATAGAACATTAATTATAAATGAAGACTATGCCCATTATCACAATTACAAGTCTCTTCGGCACGCTTTAGTAACATGTATTTTTACATTTATGTATATTTTACAGGTACATTCATGTATGTGTATTATATATTTAGTGTTTGAATGTAGTGCGATTAGTATTTAATAAATATTAGATCTACAGGTTCAGGTCATCGTTTAGAAAATGGATGTTGTGTATGAGTGAGTTTTTGAACGATGATAAGGTATCTGCAGGACTATCAGCATCAGTGTTAGGGTCAGCACAATAGGTGTTCGAAAATCGAAATTCGCCATTATTCGAAATTTTTTAAACCCACAAGTCTCAAAATGCTAATTTCGAAGTAGATTAACCCCGATAATTCGTAAAACCCGGTAATTCGTAATTCGAAATAATTTTTAGCCCCTTGCACAATAAATCAGTACATAATTTTTAAATTTGACGAAATTAAAATAAATATTTCGATTTTTTAATATGTCAATGTCGAAATTAAGAAAATAAATAAAATAATTTTTTTGTGATGTCAATTTCGTATACTTTAGTAATAGACATGTGGCGGTCTTTGTACTGGCATAATAAATATTGCGTTTTCGAAATGATTTCTTGAAATATGTAAAAATGCGGACGTTTTTCACAAAATTAATGGGTTTTTTCATGAGTTTTACGATTTTTGGCGAATTTCACAAACGCATAGCGATTTTTCGAAATAATTCTAAATAATTTCTAGTCCTTTGCGGCATAAATTAATACATTTTAGTTCATAAAATATATATTTTTTAATTTGACTTTAAATGTATTGATTACTAAATACAAACAAAACAATTAAAAATTATTGTCTGCCTTTTTCAATTTTCTCACTTTGTAACAATTCATCAAGGAGTTCTACTCCTTATATAAACTATTGTGCTACAATCTTGTATTTAGCCAATGAAGGAAACATCAAGAAACTACAAGAGTTGCAAAACAGGGCATCGTGAGTCATTTAAAAAAACCAAACACAGCAAAATTGAAGAAATGGGAAGAGGATGGACACAATTGGACGGAAATGAAAAAATACGTTCTCATATTTGTACACAAAATTCTTACTGTTTAACTCAGGGTTCGAGGATATATATCACGATATTTATGGCTTGATTTTTACTTTTGATATACATCCAAAAAAACTTTCTACGTTCGTTTATAGATGGCGCTAGTTCTATTTTAAAAAGTGCTACAAATGTTTTTTTTTAAATATCTGCGATCGTTACTAGGTGGCGCTAGATGTGTTTTAAAAAATGCTACAGGTTATTTTTTGATATCTGCGGTTGTTACCAGATGGCGCTAGTTGTATTTTAAAAAGTGCTACGGTTATTTTTTGGTTTAATTTTTTTCATATAATCCGTTTTTTAGTTCACACAAAGAAACAAACACTCATAACACTACATTAGAAAGAGCAACTTTTATAACTTATGTGTAATAATTTCATATATTAGCTTTTTTCAGTATGCAATTCATTTATTTAATAAATAATAATTCACGTACAAAATTATTTCGAGTTTGTGTCAATCGACGTGTGCAAAAAGGAGAAAAAACTTTGAATATATAACCAATTTTTGATATATATCGGATATATATCGAAAAATCCGATTTTTTGATTTTTGTATAAAAATCCGATTTTTTAGAACCCTGGTTTAACTAGTGATATACATTACTTCTTCTTGTGCACTAGATTAATTAATTTATTCATTAATCTCCTATCGGAGTCGGCGATCATTCTGGCGGTTACGTCTTTATTTACCGCCGCACGGAACAACTCAGGCCCGGTTGTTTCAAATTCGATCAAAGTAAACGTAGAGTTTAAACTGAAATTTTTAGTACTTTTTTCAAAAACGGGTTGTTTCAAATCGGATTAAGCGAAATCTGTCAGAGAATTCTGAGCGGAAATTTTAGATTAAACTCTCGGTCAGAGTCGCACATGCGCACTGCGCAATGTAATTGACATCTGTCAATAAAATATTTTTTTATTAATTTTTCGACATTTTACATACAAAGTGTCGAAATGTACAATATTATGTAGGGTGACACAGGCTTTTCTGACGATCGACTGATCCTACAGTATATCCTTAACAGGAGAAGTAATTTACTTAGATCTCGAACAATACTTTTTTGTCAGAAGAAATTGATTTTTCCGCAACTCTAAATGAATTTTACTGCAGGGCATTGTCGACAATATTTTTTTCAAGGTTTCTATTTCACTCGGGTTTTGATAATTTTACATTTATATCCATGAAAGGTGCATAGGTGATTTATCTGGAACACTGCTTCTTGGACTGCGGATAGTGTCAGCCATTACCAGAGCAATGGCTGACCACAGACCACATTTTAGTCAGCCGAAGAGCACTATAAAAATCAGAAATATATTTGTCATTATGTCCAAACAAAATATCAAGTTACGACAAACGGTACTAGGTACCAGATTTGGTAATTGCTATATTGTAGGAGAGCGGGACTATGCCCTCAAACCAAATGTACAGCAATTTTTAATGCTACAATGGGCCTGAAGGCCCAATTTTAATTGCGGTCCGACAAGAACACCTAGATTTTAAAGAAATCAGAAAGATGTATTGCGACCTCACCGGGAATCGAACTCGGAATTCTCAGTATGCAGAGCCAGTGACATGGCCACTGGTTTGGTCATGTGGAACAGATGAGCAAAGAAAGGATGGCAAGGAAAATTGTTTGTCGAAAGCAGCAGAAGCAGAGGACGTCCGCGGAATAATAGTAATAAAACAATATATTCGGTGTATGAAATTCTTTTATTTTATTGTATTTTATATACCTACCTATTAACGGGAAAATGAATATTTTAATAAAAAATACAACTTGTAATAAAATTAAGCCAGATCTCTTTTGGCATTATGCCTTTCCAAAACAACTTCGTGAATTTCCTGTCGATTCTTTAGATAGTTGGGTTTTGAAAATATCTAACTGAACCACATATAATTTATTCTGCATATCAGTCGTAGGCTCTGGATTCACTTTTCTTATTACCTGCAAACAAAGAAAAGGTTATAAACAGAAAAACTAAAGAAATACAATACAGATCAAATAAAAACATATTGTTCTTGCAAACACTAAATAGGTAAGATAACATTTAATTTCGTCAATAACTAACCTTCCTGGCGCTTTTCATCGTATTCTCGAATCTACTTCGAAAATCTGTTGGACAGTAGCAACAAAACATTAAATTAGTTGCGTAATGCGGCCCACTACTCTCCTTTCATCTTCTTGTGGAAATCTTCAGTAAAACAAACCGTTGATGACATGTTTCGAAACATCTGCTTTGATCTGCTTGCTGTCTGTTGCTGTCAAATGAAATTTAAATTATGTGCTGCCATATGCAAAATTATTTTGGCGTGCATTTGTCTATGATTTTTATTTTACACAATTGCAACACCCCTAATCCGATTTTAAAATTTGAAACAACTCAATTCTTCGAGATTTCGCGTGACCTTGAGGTTAAGCTCAGCTTAAGCCAGTATTTCCGCTTACTTTGATCGAACTTGAAACAACCGGGCCTCAGTCGAGTTACACTTATACCAGTTCCTCAAGTTACGCAGCCATGGGATGCGGCGTCCTCGTACGCCTCTTTTACTACTTATTTTCCCCTGGATCATGAGATATGTCCAGATAAAGTTGACACTAAACGAGAAGTAATCCGCAAAGTCGAGGCTTTTGAGATGTGGCTCTTTACACGAATACTTAAAGTTTCCTGGGTGGACAGAGTCCTCCGGCATATGAAAAAAAACCGAGAAGACCGATCAAGACAAGAAAGCTTTAGTATCTCGGACGTATACATAACGATAAAACTGGAAATAGGAATAGAATAAGACTACCGTATAAGATAAAATTTCATACACAAAATGTCTACTTCACTGTGGTGTAAAAATGTATGATAAGATGCCGGAAAACATGAAGAATGTAAATAAGCTGAATGATTTTAAAAATAAATGCCACACTTTTTGTAAAACTAGTATAAGTAGTACAAATTGTAGATTATTAGATATTTATTTTACGAGTAGATTAGACAATCTACTTAATTAATGATTGATTGTAAGAGTATTATTATATTATAGATTATGGTATTTATTACTCCCTTTATATTAACTCGTGGCGTCTGCTTGCTTGCTTGGCGACTTGCCGTCAACAAAAACTTTGGATCGATTTTTGACCCTTTTCCCGTGATCCAATCGGATCGATTTTTGACCCTTTTCCCGTGATCCAATCGAGCTGAAACTCGGCTAGTAGACTCGTGGCGACGATCAAGAAGATCTATCAAATTTTCGTTAAAAAATAAATAATTATAGTATAATTTCGGATTTTTAGAAATTTTATTGGTTTTTTCAAATTGGAGTCATTAGAAAAGTTTGATTACGGCGGCCCGATAACGTCGCGGAATATTTTCTAAATTTGAATTATTCCGTCGGTATGCATAATAGGTACTTCACTACGAATGTCGAAAATCTAAATTGACTGACAAATGTTTTTAGAATTTAATCTTCAAAGCATGAAGTGTCTTATTAAAGCTCAAAACATCTGACATTTTAGAAATATATTAAATTACTGTAAGTTTAGTGTTATGTTATATGTTTTAATTCGTCTTTAATTGTTGTTATATTTTACAAAGAAAGGGAGTATAATAAAAACTTGTTTTTTATGGGTTACTTTTTAATTGTATAGATTATGTAAATGTAAACAAACATGTAAGAAAATATAGAATGTATTAAAAAATGAAGACTATAAAATGCAAAATAATAGTTAATGTACGATATGTAATAATAATAATTGGATAATTTATGTAGCGCCGTTTTCGCGAATACTCACCTCAAGGGCGCTTTACACAGAAAATTATCTTACAAAACAACTTAGTGCTAAATAAAACTTATTTACTATTACTTATTCACTAGGTGGCATGCAAGAAATGGAATTAAAATTTAATGCTATTATAGTTGGGAGTGCCTGAAAGAATCAGGTGTTTTCGCGGAGTGCACACTGGGAGTGGAAAACATTAGCTAGTGTTGTTGTGGTCAGATTCTATAGGTTTTTATATGATTGTCTAAAAAATGCGTCTTTAGTTGTTTTTTAAACTGTGGTAAGCTGTCTGTTTGTCTCAGTTTATTAGGTAGTTTGTTCGGTTAACTTTGGTCCAGCCACCGCGAAAGCACGATCACCGAAATTAGATTTGTGGACGCGATTTACTTCAGCTAACCTATTTGTATTAGATGTTGATGCTGAGCGAAGTGTTAGTTGTCTGTTATTTGCGGAGAATGGAATGTAGAAGTCGAATGTAATATTAACTAACTTAATATAATAAGTAATAGAAAAAACTTTGTATTTTGTAAGACCTGGTCATTACCGGAAAGAAAAGGGAACAGATGAATAGAGAAATATGCCTACATTACCTACTACGTCGATCAGAGTACCGAGTCACTGATGGACCAACATCCTGTTGTATTGTGAAGGGATGTCTTTACTTCACGTGTGGATAAATAAAAATAAAATAGGGGAGGGGTGTTACTGCGAGGGTGGCGCAGGGGGGGAATCAATTATAAGAAGAGAATGCTCGGTAAGAGAAGATACGACACAAAGTAAAGACGGAAGGCGAGCTGCTAGTGCCCAGCATAGACGGCTGAAGCGAGACGAACTAGAAACAAAGTGCGAAACGAGGACGTACGACGATAAGGAGATGAAGAAGTGAGTCATTGGTCCGGAGGTTATGACACTCGCCCAGTAATCCAGCGGTCGGGGGATCGAGCCTCGTACGAGGAGAACAGGTATTAATTTCACAGCGCGAGCGTGTAGCTTGATTTGAAAATAGTAAAAAAAGTAACCCATAAAAACCAAGTTTTTACTATACTCCCTTTCTTTGTAAAATATAACAATAATTAATGACGAATTAAAACATATAACATAACACTAAACTTACAGTAATTTCATATATTTCCCTAAAAATGTCAGACTGTTTGAGATGTCAAGATTTTGATAGATTCAATTATCATCAATATCGTACCTTATGAATTTCCAGCGTCAAATGATTTAGTCAGAATCAGATTTGAGTAATGTAGAATTCTTCAAAACTAAGCAGAAATCTAAAAGAAATAAATTATTATTTGATTTTTTTCCAAAAAACTCAATTTTGCTGTCATCTGTGAACCATACGTTTTGTAAATTTTCGAAATTGGTAGTGATGTACCTATTACGTTATCGGGCCGCCGTAATCAAACTTTTCTAATGATTCTAATTTGAAAAAACCAATAAAATTTCTAAAAATCCGAAATTATACTATAATTATAATTTTTTTTTTAACGAAAATTTGATAGATCTTCTTGATCGTCGCCACGAGTCTACTTGCCAAGTTTCAGCTCGATTGGATCACGGGAAAAGGGTCAAAAATCGTTCCAAAGTTTTTGTTGGCGGCAAGCAAGCGGACGCCACGAGTTAATATAAAGAGAGTAAAAACAGCACAAATAGCAGTGATGATTCTCGACCTCCTCGAGGGAACGGAGTATTGAAGAAAATATTGTTTTTCGTAAGACTATCTGCTCCGGGGCCGCCAGTGACCGAGAAACTCGCAGAAACCACCCAGAGGGCGAACGTAAGGTGATGTCATCGCCGCACGAGGTGACAGGGCACCATGCCCGATTGAGTGGGCATTGCTCGACACTTATTTTTATTTGACGTGGTAAACAATAGATAAAATACTCGGGCGCACCGATAAAACGGAATCTTGCTACGGAAGTGATATCGTATCCTGTAAAAGATAGCATAGAAAGTAGTAGGAAAGAAATATTTTTCTTCCCAATCTCCGCCGATAATGATTGATATCCTGACACGCGAAATACACTAGGCTGAAGCTAACTACGTCCAGAGATGACAAATTGTGCTTACACCTTTTTATAGTGTATCGAGTGCGGATTCAATCTCCAATTCTCCCGGCTTCGTCGAATCCGGAACAGACCGATCTGTCTATTCCGAAAGGCTGATGTGAACTAATGCGTCTTCATCGGATTCGGATACCACACAAAAGAAATGTCAATTCTTAGTTGAAAAGACACGGCACACACGCTTTCCAACTGTCACTGGTCAGATTTATAAAAGGTTTAAATCCTGACTAGCGGTTGGCGCAGAATACGTCGGGCGTCAGTTTGGACCAATCAAAATCAAGTTGAATAAAATAAAGTTCATTCAATTATTCTGACTAAACTCTATATCTTTTCAAGAAAAAAGTCATAAAACATGCGCCAGATTTTTATTCCTGTAACACAAAGTGCAGCGCAATTTTAGGTTTCATTGTTACTACCGAAGGAACATTGTACAGTCAGGAAAAATTTCAAAAGTTGTACACTAGAGCTTGACCAACGTGAAATGGCGTGCGGCGACTTTGGAACGAATCCCGCCCAGCCCGCACCCAGCGGTAACCCCTCGTCCTGTCATTCAGTTCAATCTCGTATTTGCGCGCGAGCTGTGACATCTTGATTTCCAATATACACTTGCAACACCTTGCAGGTGGTGCAAGAACAATTGCCAATGTATTTTTAAAGTCTTGCGAAGCTAAAAAAGCAAGTAATGGACCAATATTACAGTTTGACAGGACTTTAGATAGAGTGACCGTCATTTGTTTATTTCTTTGGTGTTGCCCGACCAAATCTCTACTAGAATATAGAATATATTTGTCGATGTACCGGACACTATGTATGTTATGTATTGTGTAATAAATTTACACCCTGGCAACTTCTGTTTCGCAACAGGGACGCCCTACCTCGCACGCCAATTTATACTGGTGGCACTCTATATTCTTCTAATGCTTGTTATCGGATGTTAGCAATCATGCTGGCGATCATAATATTGCTAGGAGCAGCTCCAATAGTTAGACCGTGGATTTCCCCAACCATTGCCTTAGGTTTTTCAGCCTTAGAATGTCCTTTGTCCCCAGGACTTGTTCTGCTCGCAATTTTGCCTTGAATGAAGAGATGTGCGCATCGTTCCTACGATATTCAGTAGCGCGTACAATTCATAGTCCGAACTAAGGAATGGAGACTTTTGTGAGACTAGACTAGACACGTCTAGTCTCACAAAAGCACGCACGGCCTCGCTCGAGTTACTTTACGACAGCTCGCATTTTCCTTTATAGTATTTAGGTTAACATTTAATACGAAGTCACGGCAGCAGAGTAATAATGCCGATTGTGCGCATTTGTCACGGTCTTCTTCCGGTTGTCCAGTATTGGCTGAAAATCAGTCGGATTTCTTCTAAACAAAGCGTCCGGTTTGTTCGTCTTAATTTGCGACCGTCACGGTGTGAACCCGATCTTTGATTGAAAACCAGATCGACTGAGTCTAATTGGCGTGCGAGGGAGGGCGTCCCTGTCGCGTAACAGAAGATGCCAGGGTGTAAATTTATTACACAATACGTAATGTACAGAATGTCCGGTGACCGGCGTCGGAGCCTTTAATAGAAATTTGGTCGGGCATCACTAAAGAAACAAAACAATAATAGCAGCCGCTCTATCTGTCAACCTGCCAAACGGTAATATCTGTCCATTATTTGCTTTTTCAGCTTCGCAAAATTTTAATACTTCATTGGCAATTATTCTTGCACCATCCCGGACTGTTTTGGATGTTTTGGACGTAATAATTAAGTGTATATCAAGATGTCACAGCTCACGCTCAAATATGAGAACTGAATGACAGGGCGAGGGTTTAGGTTACCGGTGCGGGCGGGGCGGGTTTTAGTTCCAAAGTCGCCGCACGCCAATTTTCGCGCCAAAAGCGAAATTTTCCTTTTTTTTAAAGAGACGTCTCTAAATGTCTTCCGCGCAGACGGGCAACACCGGGCCAGGGCTGGAAATAGTTCCCGCGGGCGGGCGGCGCAGGCGCAGTTTGAAACATCGCTCTCGGTTACGCGAGCTCCCGATTACACTATCTGCGAATGGAGGAAGAGGACGTGCCGCCGCGGCTCGAGGAGGTGTACTATGTAGGTACCCTCGCCGACTTCGTGCGTTTACCACATTCCACAGAGAAAACCCGACCAAAAAATTGATCTTGACGACTTATCTAACGAGTACCTTCTACTATTTTTGTATCTTTCTCTCTCAAGTTTCGTACGCATTCGAAGAGTGACAATGCTAGATGTCTCGACTCGGGCTTGCGCGGCTTTCGCCGAGAGAAAAAAGCTTCAAATTAATACCGCGGGAGCTGTCATTAAATTCATAAATACTATAGCAAGACTCGCGGCTTCAAACGTCCGAGATAAGCATTCGTTACCTCGGCCGATTGTCGTCGCGTGCTTGTGTCGTTTCTGCCCTACATCTTGTTCGCGTAAATGTTGGCACGCGATAATGTTTTCTTGGACGCTTACCACCCATTAAAATTAATTTGTTTAGCGATAACATAAATACATTTTGAGTCGATTTAGAAAATGCAGCTGGTGCAACAGAAAGATACAAATTTAGCATTGAATAAGGGTCGTGGGCAGAGGATAGAGTGCCACACTCTTCTGTCCTGACGTACAGTTCTCGCCTCATCCACATTCATACATCTTCGCGTGCAAGCTCGCCGGTTGTTGAGGCTTCTAACGGGACCGTCTTCCAGTATCTGGTTAATCTGGTCATGCCACGTCGCCCTCTCTTTCTGGCGCCGTCCACACTTGCATTATATATCTTTCTTATCATTTTTTCCTCATTCATTCGCTCAATATGCCCAAACCATCTGAGCGACCCTTTTTTAGTTCTATTAATTATGCTAACATCAGCTTTACATTCGTTTCTAATATCTGCATTCTTTACTCTATCATAAATTGATTTGTCACACATACGTCTGAGGGATCTCATCTCCACTGCATTCAATCTACTTTCGTTCCTCTTCTGTATATTCATTTTTTTAATTTTATAAATGATATTAGAATACGTAGTGGTGTGTTGAAAAACATCAAACCTTTAGTCAGTAGAAACACTTTTATTAATGTAGGTACTTACTCTAATCTCCTTGAAAATAGTTCTCTTGGCGCATGCACCCAGCGGCCCTGACATTTTTTTATTTTATTTTTTATTTAAAAAGTAATGGAAACCTAAGAGGTTTATGGGTAACATTTTTACATGATTCAATATAAGAAAATATAATAATATAATTTAGATACAAGACTGTTGGACAAGACAAGATTGTTGTAAACATTTCTGGAACGCATCTTTTGGAATGGTGTTGGACTGGGCCGACGGGTCCTTCATGATGCCTTCTCTTGATTCAAATCGCGTTCTTTTAGCGACATTTTTAACTTGGGGATTAGCCAAAAATCACACGGAGCCGCGTTGGGAGAGTGGGGAACCTGAAAAACCAGGGGAGTACTGTGTTTGGCCTGAAGAAAGCCTGAATCCGATGATGCGAAGAATGGGAATTTCAGATGGAGTTGCATCTGCTCCATCGTTAGCAGCTTCGGCAAGAATTTTGTGGACTTTCTCTTTAAGCCTAAATCAAAAGTGAATGTACCGAACCAGTGCTCACCCCCACCTCGTTCGCAAGTTCTCTGATTGTGAAACGACGACCCTGCATGACCAAAGTTTTGACTTTGTCATTGTTGTTTCAGCTTGGTGATGGCCTTTGCTGTCTGCTGATGTGCGACCATCTGCGAAGTGGTTGTACCACTTGTTTATCCGTAAAGTGCTCGTAGCATCATCCCCGAGAGTCTGTTGAATGTTGTATATGGTTTCCACTCGGGTGTCGCTAAGCTTTTCCCAACATTGAATGCAATATCGCTGTTCAAGTCGTTCCATCGTTTCACAACTATTGGTAATCCGACGGCCACTAACTACATTTTTTCACTCAGAGGCTGACTGGTTCATTTGTTTGGGTAGAAAAAATAAAGATCATTTACGGGTGTTCAAATAAGATTATTACTTGAACACCCAGACTATACGTACTGTTTATATTAAAATAAATATATTTTTATCTAACTTTCTGTTAACCATCGGACAGGCGGAAATTAAATTTATTAAAGATGTGTACAGTTGCCGGCAAACTTCATGAAATTCTTTGGCTAAGTGGGGGAATGCGCAGAAGACGAAATTTGGGTCTCGTTGGTAGAAAGGTAGATGCGCAAACGTCCCCCCACTACGCCGCAGAATTTCAAGATGTTTGCCGGCTACTGTATTAACAAAACAAACATATAACATAATAATAACGTAAATTACACATTGGCCGAGAGTAAATAAATAAGGAAAAGCATGTTGGCACCATGAATGGAGACTTTTTGTTGGTAACACGGATGCATGATAGCGTCAACATCCACATAGACTTCCTTCCTCGCCCATCCCCCATGATCTTTGTGAAATTATGCTATCTTGTCTGTACTTCTCCCCTTTTCTCAGCATCCCGCAGATCTGAGAGGAGTTTCCAGAGAAATGCTTGTTGCTTTTTCCCCTTGGTTGGTCCAATGGTTGGGGATTTTTCTCTCCAGCGTCTTTCCAACAAAGATGCTTCTCCAAGCTGTCTAGACAATTGGAAGATTTGCCTAGAGCAAGTGATTGAGAGTCACGGAATGAAATTTATCTGCAGTGCTATTATTCAAACAGAGACTGCGTATGAGATACACATGGTATTCTGGGTAAAGTTATTTTCCGCAAGTACTTCTGTTTCACCCAGTCAAATGCTTTTGTATAGTTAATGAAACATAATACTCGGAACTGTGATCAAATCCTTTCTTGTAGTTGAAGAAGCATTGGACTGATTTTCTCCACTAGTTGGCAAATATTCTTCTTTGCCCTTCACGAAACCAGCCTGTTTAGTTTTCCAAATATGTATATGGTGTTTACGTAAAGTAGTTTTATGTCTACGTATTAATTGATTAAATTATTGTGAACTATTTAATTAAATTTTAGTTTAATAGTATTGTTTGTGAAGCTAGCGGAGAGCCATTTTTATTAATCTAGAAGAAACAATGCAGTGAGGATTTTGAAGTGTGATGTGTTGTTTACCTTATCGAAGGAAACAGGCTTCTGACCAATTAATTCATCTTTAAAATAAGAAAAATATTTAACAAATATGAAGTAGTATTGAATTATTGCAGTTTTTATTTTAAATGAAACCGTAATCCGGTCCCGTATAATGCAGTCCGGACAGCCGCGAGGTAGACGAGGCGTGAGAGACAGCAAGGTGGGCCGGGATCTGAGTACGAAACGAGCATTGAGAAAGTTAATTCAAAAAGTTTTTGTAATTAGTAATTTGCAAACTGAACAATTTAAACCTCAAAAAGACAAAAAATGAACTTTGCACTTGAACACACAAGAAATTGTTTTGTACTTAACTAAGATACGTAACTTCCGGCAAGGTTGTTAAATCAAGTGGACTTGTTTTACAGGAGGAGATCGAGACTACTGAGGCGGCTTATCAGGGGGATTTGGGGCAGCTAAATCCTGGGCATGTCATCACAGTACAAGGAGAAGTCCTACCTTCCTGCGAGAGGTTCGTTCGCTTTAGCCTTCTCGTTAGATAGCGTGTAAAGATTCTTCTGATCTTTAATACCTCTTGCTGACTTTTATTTGTCATTACACGCCTTCTTGAATACTCAATTCTTTTTTGCGTTGTTTACGAAAGTGTTGTTCTTTATCGTTTTAAACGGGCGTGGTAGAGTTGCCAGGTTACTGGGTGGTGATTTTATTGGCTCTACTGATTGTTGTAACTTTATTTTATTTTGCACTTTGCCAATAATTTACACCGATGACAATTTATATGCTTTCCTTACTTCTGCAATTGAATGTTGATCACCAAGAGGAATTATGCATATAATAGCAGTTCAGATACTGATTACGCGTACTATAGTTGCAAGAAAATTTAGGATATTATAAAAATGAAACGACTTACTTGACAGACTTGTAATTGATGCGACACTGTTTTTACAATACAAGATTGTTAGTATTAAAAGATTTAAGATAATTTTAATAAAGAAGATTGATTGTTCTTTGCCCTCTTAAAAGTTATTGCATGAATAAGAAATTTGTGTCTGTTCTGGAACACGTCACAAGAGAGCGGTCCCTGGTACTTTCACGGAACTACCGGTGACGTCGTGGTGTCCCTCTGTCGACCAATTCTGTCTGCCATATGTCTGATAATTTAACACAAGCGTGACATGGTGGCATTAACTTTCAAGAATGCAATAAAACATTAATCAGGAGACATTGAGTAACTAGAAGCAATAGTTATAATTAACACGTATGCCAACAATAGGAAATCATTTGTTTCTACTTTAGTTAAGAAAATTTTTCAGCAGATATCTTTTGGAGTATTGTTTACCCGCATCAATTGAACTGAATGTTAAATGGATTTTTTTTCATGGCAGATTTTCAGTAAACCTGTTGTGCCTGCCCGAAAAGGGCGAGCGGGATATTGCTCTACATCTCAACCCCCGAGTGTCGCAGCGCTATATAGTGCGCAACTCGCGTCTCCGCGGCTCCTGGGGCACCGAGGAGACCGCCGCCCCTACGCCCTTCCCGTTGCTGCGGGGGAAACCTTTTACCATAGACATATTCGTCGCTGATGAATCATTCTTCATTCAGGTACGATGCAGTCTATACAGTACTTGTTTGTGATTGTGTAAAATTGCATCTCCATTAAAATTGATAACTAGAAATTGACAAGTTATCTAAACAGCATCATTTTGAGGAATATCACATTCTTGTAGTACAACCCTTCAATTATAATATTTCTTCTGTACATCACGCTCAGGGGAAATTTTAAAAGAAATTGATACATTAATTTACATGATGGGTCCTGAAACGTCGGTCAGAAAGTATTGTATACATGGCAAAACATCCCAGAAAACTAACCTACTGTGAAAATGTGAGAACATTTACCTTCCTGTGTCTATGAATATTTTTTATATCAAATTAATGATTAAAATTATTGTTTATCAACATTGTATGGCTGTACTGCGCATGTCACATTAATAATCATAATAATAATCTTCTCCCTGCCCTTATATCCCGGTTCATTCAGGGTTGGGCCTCCGTGTGCGAGGCACCAGGATCCTCGGTCCTGGATTGTCCCCACAAGGAATTTTGGTTTGGCGAGTGTTTCTACGGCTGGTTGCCATCTGACACCTTCATCTTGTCAAGATGTGGACGCACTCGATCACTAATAAAATAATAATAAATTATCATTAATCAACGTGACTGTTGTGTGTCACATTAATAATAAAAATGATTGTTTCGCCGTGTCTGTATCCTACATAAACCGATAATATTGACTAGCGATGATTAAAACATTGTTATAGCCAGTTACACAAGATGCTGTTATTTGAGGTTTATATCTAATGTATCAATGATTAGTAACCGAGATTTAGCTGTTGTCTAGTACCAATGGTCGCCCGTCTAATTGCGAAAAATCAGTTACCAATCATCTATATAATCAGATACAAATCTCAAATAACGGTTAATGTGTAACTGACTAAAATATCGCCACTAATATTGACCTACCCTATAATGCATATTTCCAGATAAACAGTATTCATTTCTGCCAGTTTGCATTTCGCACGCCACTGAAGAAAGTAAACGGAGTAGAGGTACGCGGGGAGGGGGTCCGTGTTGGCGGAGTTCGCGTGGGTCATGCCGCCTCCTATCCCTCGGGCCGCCCGGCCCCACCGACCGTGTCCACGCAGCCAGGGCCCCCTATCTCCTGGGTAAGGCACTCTCTACTGCTCAACTCTCAAGATCTGGAAGGATATGTATCCGGGAGAGTTGGATTTATCCTAATTCCTTCATATTTCCGCTATCGCATTCATAATGTGCCACATTGGAATTTCATGACTCTCTCCGGAAGTCCTGTCATCTTTACAGATTTGGGGTTCTTCAGCATTTCTCGCTGTTTTCAGACAATTTTATTATGTTTTTATTAAAAAAATTTCACTGACAAAACCATAAAGAAAACGATATCCACATTAATGAAATATTTCAATAAATCAAGTCCATAAATAGTACACCACTACATACTTTTTGTTTGATTAGACACATTATTTTCAAAATATTATGCAAATGCCATCTCTTTTTGGGTTATTTCCATGCAATTTCAAAACTAACGTTCCTTGTTGTAACCCAGGAGCAGCCAGCGTGCGCTGTTCTGGAGCGAGGGCTGCAACGCGGGCAGCAGCTGGTGGTGTGTGGCCGCGTGAAGCTGCTGCCGCACTCCTTCTCCATTAACCTGCAGTCCTCGGTGCAGCTTTGGCCGCACGCTGACGTCACCCTGCACATCAACCCGCGTTTCATGGCTGCCACCAAGCACATTGTCATATGGAATGCCTGGCAGAATGGTTAGTTTCAGCCCTTCGACCACAATATATTCTCCTAACAGTACTTACAAGCCTTTGGTATCTAAAGCTGATCAAAACAAAACAAACAAAACAAAACAAAAAATAGATTTGTATTTGTAGTCCTTATTATTGCTTGCGCAATGTAAATTGGCGTGCAGCGACTTTGGAATTAAAACCCGCCCCGCCCGCACCCCCTCGCCCTGTCATTCAGTTCATTCTCGTGTTTGAGCATGAGCTGTGACATCTTGATTTCCAATATACACTGAATTATTATGTCCAAAACAATCCGGGATGGTGCAAGAACAATTTCCAATGAAGTATTAAAGTTTTGCAAAACTGAAAAAGCAAATAATGGACCGATATTACCATCTGACAGTTTGACAGATAGAGCGGCCCCCATTACCGGTTTGTTTCTTTAGTGTTGCCCGACCAAATTTCTATTAAAGGCTCCGACACCGGTCACCAGATATTCTGTACATTATGTATTGTATAATAAACTTACACCCTGGCAACTTCTGTTACGCGACAGGGACGCCCTCCCTCGCACGCCAATTTATACTGGTACGTCTATATAATTTGTAATTGTAGTCCTTGTCACCAGCAATAATAAATTACAATTTGTAGTCCTTGTCAGCAGCCTATCTTAGCTTTTTACTTACCAAACTATGTTTTATGTGGTGACTTCTAACTGTTGAGCTCAGATGAAATGTGAGAATCCACTCTTTTCTATGTTATTCCACAATGTGACTTTAAAATGAAATGAATGTTCTGGTACCGAAATTATCCAGATCCGGGGTGGCAAACCGATGGTACACCTGTTACGAGTGGACACGTACCGGGCAATGACATGCACAACCTAATCACAGGCCACTTTTGCAACAAAATTGTCGAATATGCTGGCTGCATACCCATCCCCCAATCTAGGTTTTCCGTTTCTGATGAACTACTTTTTATATTCAGAATATTTTGAGTATGTCCAAATTTTTCAAGAACACAGTACTGGATTTTATTCCCAGGGGGACAATCGATAATCAAGATATATTATGAATGTCTCATAGAGACGAAGCTATATTTTTATATGGGACAGTAGGTATGGTCTTTTTCTCTTTAAAAAAAAAGCTTCCTCTCTATAAGATATCTGTAATATATCTTAATTACTTTTTAATTAGTCTTGTTACTACATAATCTAGACACTTACTGATCCGCTGATGTAACAAATGGCCCGTATTAGTGGTACAGTAGAACCCCGTTAATTCAAAATTCAAGGTACAAAAAAAAAAATCGTGATACAATTTCAAAATTCGTAAAACTCTTGACAAAAACCATTCGTTTTGTGAAAAACATCTGTATTTTTGCACATTTTAAGAAATCATTTTGAAAACGCAATATTTATTATGCTAATACAGAGATCACATTTCTATCTGTTATTCTTACTTGCGAAAAAATCAAAATATTTTTTCAATTTCGTCAAATTTAAAAAAAAAAAAGAATTATGCGACCTGATGTATTCAATGTATTGATATCTGGCGCAAGGGGCTAAGATTATTTTGAATTACCGGGGTTAATCTACCATGAAATTAACATTTTGTAAGTTGTGGGTTTTAAAATTTTTTACGTCTGGCAAATTTTGAATTATCAGGGTTTGAATTAACGGGGTTTTATTGTAATTAAAAATTTTGTTTTCTGTGATTTTTGTTTCTTTTCATGATCTACAGAATCGTTTTTGAGCCAAAGGGTTTCTGAATAGACCGGTTCGGCCTCCGTTGATTCTGCCACCTCCAATTCACGAGAGATGTAGTTTAGTAACACCCTTACGCATGTTCCATTATCTAAATATATTAAGCGAGTTCTGAATGTAGGGAGCTGGGGAAATGAAGAAAGGACAGAGACTTCATTGTTGGCTCCGGGAGCGAATCTGGAGCTGAAAATCAGCTGCGAGGAGGAGCACTACTCCGTGTGGGTGGGAGACAATCTCATCGGCATCTTCCGCTTCCGTCTCCCGCCTGAGAGGGTCCGCGCCGTGCTGATACAGGGCGACCTGCTGCTCTCCTCGCTGCTGCTCCAGAAAACACCCCACATCAACACCACAATGGTCTCATCACCCGTCGAGGACTTTTAGGAAAACTCCGCTCCAACAGATATAAACATTTATTCAAAACTTTGTATAATGTTAGAATAATAAAACAAATGATATTTATACGTACATGAGAAACTAGCTTGAGTAATGGATGGACAAGGTTATTGCGAGTGACGCGCGATACTACGGGTCAGGTGTATGAGACAGAGGAAGCATCCGGCTGAATGTGGCGAGACAATAATGATCGCAATACAAATTGGGACAGGAATGTTTTATTTTTGACGTGGCCCTTCCAGTCTGATCTTGGCAATATCGATGGCAAAATTTACCTAATCTTTGGTTTTATTGGTAATGTATTGTAAAAAGGACACATTGCGGCAAGATGCGCGCGGCACTTTGTATTATGAACATTTGTGATCTGTAGGTGCTAATTATAAGTCAATATTTCCCGGAAGCTGCCGCTGTGACTTATCCTTCGTGTAATACTCTGTGTTTTATACATCCCAATGCGGATCGCAAAAAAAAATATAAGAAAATATATGTGCTATTAGTAATTAACTAAAAATAAACTCATTAATTCACAGCAATCATTTTCAACTAAAACTATATACACAGATAAACATGTTATGTAAATATTTCGAATTATTGTATAAATTGCTTTAAGTTATGAAATGGAGAAAGCGACGAAGAGTAAATCAACGTCAAATAAGAAAACCGACGCTCTTCTTTAACGAGTGTGCGGAACGTCAACCGTGAGAGCTCGCGTAACACGTATTGTATCGCTTAATACTTTAATTTAAGTTCTGAGAAAAATAGCGAAAGCCACTACATTTATAGTAATATTAATAATAATACATATTTTCCAAAGAGATTACAATATTTATGCCCTAAAGTGACAAAATGTATGTTGGTTTCCAAGGAACCTATTTCCTCAAACTGGCAAGTGTTCCATTACGACACTAGATTAATATTAAAGTCGAAATTAGCAGCTCTTAATTAATAAAATGCGGTAGACACCCGACCTCGCCAGCTTGTCCGGATCAATTTTTTACAAAGGCCACAAAACTTTTATACACCTGCCGAATTTCAAATGGAAAATTTTACAATTCATTATTTCGCAAATTAACTTGCACAGTGTCGAGTGTCTACTGCGCGCTACACGCTGGTTTACATCTATATTGTGCCATGTTTTATACAAAGATAATTATTAAAAGGAGATATCTCCCGTTGCTGCTTAGTAAGTACAACATCTCAGTGCCTAAATTCTTTGTGATTTCAATTTAACACATCACCTAGAAAATGAAACAATAAATCTAATTGAAGAGATATATTTCTTTGAAAATACCTTTTTGTGTTTTTTTTCTATACACTTCGACATTCCGTGTATTCTCTGTTGTAAATATGTATATCATTTACAATGGAATCAACATCATCAATTATTTATTGTTACCTTTGAAATATATTTATCATGTTGACCTTGACTTGGCTGTTTTATTTATTCCGAGACGAGGTGGCGGAAACATTCCGAGACCTCGTCGCAATCCCTACAGTCGGGCAGTGAACGGCTGTTCAGATTAAATAGATTTTGCAATATTACAAATAATTTAAGATTAAAAAAATAAAGTATACAAATTTATAAAATGTCAACGTTGCATGTCGAAAATTTCAGCTACCGCGGGGTAGGCGTCATCGAACGAGGTTGCCGTTAGTCAAAGACGACGATTAGAGGTAATCCAAAGAGTAAAGAAATCTCGGAATAGATTTACAAATTGTATTACTTTTTCATAGAGCTAATAACATTGACCGCACGGCAACGGCCAAAGAAATTAATTATTTGTATATAATTTAATAATTTCTACTTAAAAATGTACGTCGCAACTCATTATAATAAGACTGATTTGTTCTAATTGAACGCCATTCAAAATTTTGTTTTTATTATTTATAAATAATGTAATTTGTGGGTCGTTTCATGGCACAAGTCAGGAACCGCCTTACGTAACAAGGTACAACATTCGTAAGAGCCGGTTCCTTTAATTAAAAAAAAAACTATGACCCTGTTGCGGGTACATTGACTGTGTAACAAGCGAGAAACCACGAGGTTCGTTTCATCCGGAGCCGACGCCTGGTGTTTAGGAGCTGGATACGGTCTCGTGCGGGGACGGGAATTTCTCCCACGTGGGCTCCACGTCCCAGATCTCTTTGGCGTAGTCGCAGATGGTCCGGTCCGAGGAGAACTTGCCCGAGGAGGCGATGTTGTGAATGCACATCTCGGCCCATTTGTTGGGGTCCTGCGACAAAGGTGGTAAAATTAATACAAAACATCCTGATAAACCTGATGAGATTCTGATAAAACATAGCCTCGCATTGTCGGGTTCTCCCAGTTTCTTAACTCTGTATATATTTGTATCGTAAAATACATGATTGACTAGTGGTTTGCTACACCCTTTATTTACCGGGTGACAATGCCAGCAATAAAAAACAAATAAAAATAGCCTATTTTGAAAATAACAAAGTTGTTTAAGACGTAATAATTGTTCAAAAATACTGAGGGTGTAGAATTTTGCTTTTGTGTAGTAAATATTTCATTTTTCAAAACGAACTATCATCTAATCATATATTATACATTAGTAAGTCTGCATTTTGTAACTACACTTTTTAATACACTGATATGATTATGTATAATACATAAGAGTACATCAGTCTATTATGTAGTAGTAACTATTTTATTTATTATTGAACTGACTTTCAAGGTTCTCATTTGTTAACTGAAGTGAGTTAGATTAATTTGCAAGCGTTGTTCTGCTATCAAAAAGAGAAACCTCCAAAAATCACCCCATATTTATCACTAACGGCATAAATTTATCTTTCCAATAAAGCCAATGCCATGGCCCATTACCTGTATTATAATAGAGCTAGTTCACGCAGGTAGATTCCTGCTTTAATTACGAGTCGAAAATTTTCAAGAAACCATTACCCTAATATCAGTAGTTATGAAGATATGCGACATCAAAGTTTGCTTTTATCTTCAATATTTCTGAGTTTTATAAAATGTTGGACTATCATTACAGTAATTTATACCGAGTATGAAAAATTCAATACCTTTAATACAAGTCAAATAAAATTATAAAAGCCTTTCAATTCCGAGTGGAAAAAATTCCAAATGGAAATTTTACAGTTTTTTTATCATTTTATTTAACTTTATTAATGTTGAAAAGAATGAATTTTTTGTAATCAATATATGATAATTCAACATTTTGTAAAAAATAAGTCAGAAATATTGAAAAAAGAATACAAAAATGATACTTCATATCTCCATATTAGGTCATTGTTGCTTGAACATATTAGATCAAGGCAGGAATCCAACTGTAAAGTATTGTGGACTAGCTCTGTTACCACGTATGTAAAAAACATTCTTGTGGTGGGAGAAAAGTAACCAACATTATTAGGATGCTGACCTGTCCCAAAGAACTCCGGGTTTCGGAAACAATCTGAAGTGTATCTTCCGCTTAAGCATGACAGCCATCTAACATAATCTGACACACAATGGTGGCTAGGGGAGACGCTCACCTGATAGACTTCGCTGACGCGGTCCTGCATCTTGATGTAGGCTTCAAAGTCAGCAAACAGGAAGTAGCGGTCGTACTTCAGCAGGATATCCACCAGGTCCTGGAACTGCGACGGGTTTCCGGGGCTGAAGTAGCCTCCCTGAATCTGGTCTACGCACTGACGGATCTCTGGGTTGTTATTGTAGTAGTGGTATGCGTCGTATCCGCGCCTCTTGAGTGCCTCCACCTCCTCCACTGTCATTCCGAAGATGAACATGTTCTCCTGACCCATCTCCTCAGCCATTTCTACATTAGCTCCATCCAATGTGCCGATGGTGAGTGCTCCGTTGAGCATGAACTTCATGTTTCCGGTACCGGAGGCCTCCGTGCCGGCCGTGGAGATCTGTTCCGACAAGTCGGCGGCCGGAATGATCTGTTCGGCCAGCGTCACGCGGTAATTCTCCAGGAAGACGACCTTGAGGCGGTCTCCCACCACGGGATCGCTGTTCACCGTGCGCGCGACCGAGCAGATGAGACGGATGATCTGTTTAGCGGTGTGGTACCCGGGCGCAGCCTTGCCTCCGATCATGATGGTGCGCGGGCAGTGAGTGCCGGATGGGTCGCGCTTTATACGGTTGTACAGCGTTATGATGTGCAGGCAGTTAAGCAGCTGGCGTTTGTACTCGTGAATTCGCTTCACCTGGATGTCGAACATGGAGGCGGGGTTTACGCGAATGCCGTAGTCACGCTCCAGCAGTGCTGCCAGGCGCAACTTGTTTTCTTGCTTCACGGTCATGACGGCTCGCTGGAAGTTGGGGTCCTTGGCCCAACGCTTCAGCTGCTCCAGTTGCTCCAGGTGTACGGTCCAGTCCTCGCCGATCTTCTCGCAGATAAGGTCGGACAAACCGGGGTTGCACAGCAGCAACCAACGACGGGGAGTGATACCGTTAGTTTTGTTCTGGAACTTCTCGGGGCTGAGCTCGTAGAAGTCGCGGAAAAGATCAGACTTTATGATTTCGGAGTGAATGCGCGCCACTCCATTCACAGCGTGGGAGCCCACCAGGGCCAGATGCGCCATGTTCACTCTCTTCTCGCCCTCCTCCTCGATGAGCGACATACGGCGCATGCGATCAAAGTCCCCGGGCCAGCGCTTGTCCACTGCCACCATGTGCAGGTGATTGATCTCGTAGATGATCTGCATATGGCGAGGAAGAATGTTTTCCATGAGAGACACGGGCCAGCGCTCCAATGCCTCGGGAAGCACCGTGTGGTTGGTGTACGCGCAGGAGCGGACCGTGATGTCCCACGCCTCGTCCCAGCTCAGCCCTTCCACGTCTAACAGCACGCGCATGAGTTCCGCTACGGCGAGCGATGGATGCGTGTCGTTCAACTGGATGGCCACCTTGTCCGGGAATGTGGAGAAAGATGTGCGAATGGGTTCGCGGGATCCGAACTTGGATGACTTGAAGCGCCGGACAATGTCCTGTAACAGACGGTAACATTAATATTGCTCACCGTGAGCATGATAACTGGCGGTAGGACATTTGTGAGATTTAATATAATACTGGATTAAACTTTACCAAAGTATATATATTTCTTTTTAAATACACATACAGTTGCCGGCAAACTTCATGAAATTCTTTGGCTAAGTGGGGGAATGCGCAGAAGACGAAATTTGGGTCTCGTTGGTAGAAAGGTAAATGCGCAAACGTCCCCCCACTACGCCGCAGAATTTCAAGATGTTTGCCGGCTACTGTACAGTAAGGTATAGATTTTGATTAAGGTATATTATTAATATTTAAAGCATTAACTTTGTGGTTAGACATAATAACAGAATGTTAATAAACTTAGTAAAAACCACTACCAGATTTACGGTCTACCGGTTTCGAGACATACCCGTCTCTTCGTCAGGACCAACACTACACTACTACATTCACAACACTATACACCCCAACCATAGTATTGTAAAACTATCACCACAATTGTTCACATGCGTTTAGCGTTCACAAGAGATGTGGTAACACCCACTTTAGACCCCGCCCCCTCTCACGCTCTCCCGTTAGATCCCTGAGTTATTCAGTAGTTCAATTTCTCTGACAAGACTAACACGCATGTGAACAATAGTGGTGATAGTTTTACAATACTATGGTTGGGGTGTATAGTGTTGTGAATGTAGTAGTGTAGTGTTGGTCCTGACGAAGAGACGGGTACGTCTCGAAACCGGTAGACCGTAAATCTGGTGGTGGTTTTTACTAAGTTTACTAACATTCTAGGAAACCAAAGCGTTTCCTAGCCCTGCAACCTCGATTGAATTCTATCAACACGTACGTGTATTATGTGATGCCTGAATAAAGATTATTTAAATTTATGCGAATAATAAAATTATTTAAGAATATTACATTTGCTAATAACTGTGAAATGAATTGTGGGAAGATTAAATTCCACGCTCGTGCAACGTGAGCATGGTGTGCCGATAAATATGAACTCATCAATAAGCAATTTCACGTGGCTCATACTACAGAGTTTAGCAATTTTGAAGTAAGATTTTTTTTCAAATAGAGATACGAACACAGAATGCGTGTTGCATCCATATTCTTACTATTTTCAAAATAAGCTAAACACGCTTGTGTTATGAAAATAGGAGTAACTTGCTGGTGTCCTGGAATGGGGCTCAAACCACCAACCACCGGATCACTAGGTGAGCTTCATGACCACTAGACCAACAAGCTACTCACGTAATAATTGATGTACATCTTTACCGACCAATTGGTATTATATATCTATTTCTAATAGAACTGGTCAGATGTGCCGAAATTATTTTATACAGGGTTATTTGGAAAACATTAATAACCTCGCAGGACTATTACTGTACATCATAAACATACATATATCATAAACAATAACTTTTAATAATTCCTTAGATTTTACTTTCATACATAAAATGAGAAATTTTAGTAAACCACTAGAGGTTGTAATAACTTTCTCTACGCGCAGAAGTATAATAAAGCGAAAACAGTGCACGTACGTACGGTGAAGAACATGGGGTAGGGGGTGGGGGCGGCGCTGCGTCTGCCCTTGAACTTGATCTAATTAAGCTGTGGTGGGACCGCATAGTGTCTTTTTACTGGTCGATTTTCAGTAGTGCATACGTAATAATACTTGCACAATGGCGTATTTTTATTGAAATTGGACTACAAAGAAAAGGGTTGGAATTCGGGTACACGGAAAAAAAAAGACATGGGTGTACAATGATAGCTCAATAACGAGTCGTTACATAAATGTATATTATAGATGTCTCACAGAGACGAAACTGTATTTTTATGGGAAAGTAGGTATAGAAGTTTTTTGGGAGTACATAGGGCTTACGACCTATCATACGGATGGGTTAAGTGATCACTTTACACAATGTAACGTTTGCCATTTATATTTCATGGTATATTTCATCATGGGTGGAAATGGCGAACATCATCGAATCAACAATCAAAACAGAAGTTTTTCTGCCGTCAAAATCGTATAGAATTGTCATAGATGGCGCTCCGATCGCGTGTTGTGCAATCGAAATTCAAATATTCCATCGTCAAGGTCACGCGCAATGTGCGCGGGAAATATGATTTATTTTTTTCGATTTTCGATTTATTTGTACACGTATATACAAATATATACGATATGTTTTGCGATATTTGTCAGTTTTTGTTGGTTTATGATTCAATTGAATACTAATAGTGATTTATTAACAAAAATACACGCAATTTTGTTGCGTTTATTTGAAATATGTGTGTGTGTGAAAGTGTATCATATTTATGTGTTATGAGTGCGATGTCCCGTCGTGTGCCGTGCCGTGCAACAAAATATATCACACAGAAGAAGATTATTATTATTAATAGTAGTGTTGTCTCTAATAAACAAATAAAAAAATTATTATTATTTTTCAGAAAATGTTGCGCTGGCAACATTATGGAAATTCAAAAAAAGATTATTTTTTTACTTAAATGATAAAAAAATCATTGCGTTTCGACACTTACGATAAAATAATATGAATGTGTGTTTTTTTTTAATATACACATGTTTTTATGGTTTTTTCGTAAAAAGAAAAATCACAAAAAATTCCGAAAATTTACGGCCCACAACAAGTTAAGCTAGCCGTACGATGGGTCGTAAGCCCTATGTACACCCTACTTCTGTACCTACTTTCCTGTAAAAATACAGTTTTGTCTCTGTGAGACATCTATAATATAAATTAATTGATTAATGATGTCCCTGTGACAAAAATCCAGCACTGTTCTTAAAGATTTGAACAAACTCAAAATATTCCGAGTCGTTACAAGTTGATAGAAAATATCATTTGGGCATTTCATCAAATTAAAATGAATCCTGAAGTGTGAAGGAGTCAATGAACAGTTTGTACGCTTAATAAAACAAAGATGTAACCCAAAATCACACTGTTGGTGGATCAGGTTCCTGTTAATTAAAAAGAGAGGAACGATCGCGCATTTTGCTCAGTTTGGTTATAACAGCACGGCTGTTTAATTTTACTTATTCTTTACGCAACAAACAAGTGTTTCATAGAAAATCTCCTAACTCACTTATATTGTTTTATTAGGCGTGTGAGTTGATCATTAGATGTGGTCTTGTGTTTGTTGTGAAAGTGGCTATTTTAAACGCTATGTGCGCGATACTCACTGACACTCGCGCGAGACTTAAACCTGAGAGGTAATAATTTGTAAATTGCCCGATTTAAATGATTAATGAATAATTTATATAAATTAACTTTGTTAAAACCACTTATTTATTGAAAAAAATTCAACATGTTTCAAAGCCAATGGCTTCTTCGTCAGGATAACAAAAATAATATTTAAAAAATCGAAGTATAGATCAAAATATTAAAGTTATATATGGAAAATGATAATATAAAGTACCTACTTAATGATTGTGATTATTTTTATATAGGAAAAACGTGTAGAAATTTTGAAATTAGAGTTAAGGAACACTTAAGGTGTTTAAATAGTAATAATTATCCCGAATTTTCTAACCATCTTTTGGCTATGAATCATTCTTTTGATATTAATAAGGGTTTACAAATTTTACATACAAATTATATAGAATCACAATTTGATAAATTAGAAATTCTGAAAATAAGAAAGAGTGTAAATAGTAAATTGAATGTTATAAATAATCAGGTCCTTTTTGTAATTGCAATTTGCAATGCAATCTTTTAAATTTATTTTCATGCTAAGTAGGTACTTTATATTATCATTTTCCATATATAACTTTAATATTTTGATCTATACTTCGATTTTTAAATATTATTTTTGTTATCCTGACGAAGAAGCCATTGGCTTCGAAGCATGTTGAATTTTTTTCAATAAATAAGTGGTTTTAACAAAATTAATTTATATAAATTATAATTATGTTACCACAAAATAAATTTGCTATATTTGAAGAAGAAGATTAATGAATAGTTCAATTATTGTAAATATGCTGATTCCACTTTTTAAATACACCTGCATTAAAAAATAAAAAGAGAATAACAGCTACCAGTAGATATTTATATGTTAAATTCACGTAATTTTTAAAAATCATTTAACAATACTTAACTTCGTTTTTGTCAAATTACATAGGTACACACATACAATTTATTCTTATTTTATCCTTTGATGCCAGTCCTAAGCCTGGTTAAGTATGAAGGGATTGTGGATTCAGTGTGCCTACAAGCCCAGCAAGCAATTTAAACTTCAAGTGGTAGCAGAAGTGTACAAACGCACACCGTGCGCGCACTGTTTTCACTTTCTTATACTTCCGTATGTAGAGAACGTTATTATAACTCAGAGTGGTCAATTAATTATTTTTATTTTTAATGAATGTAAAATATAATGGATTATTAAAAGTCATAGAATAAAAGTTGTTGTTTCTGATGCTAGTAATATAGTCCTGCAATGTTATTAATGTTTTCCAAATAACAATGTATATCTTACCCTACAAAAATCTTGAATTTCCTTTTATTTCCTGGCCTTATGTATACATCAATTGAAATTTATTATTTCACGTACAATGAATATTTCATGTTTTCAGATCGTTTTTACTTTTTTTTTATTTCAAATTTTTGCAAACAGCTGGCGGATGGGAGTCGGTTAATCTAATTAGTGGGAAACTGTGCCATGAATAAATAAATTTACTTTAAAAAAATATAATAAATTTAGATTATAATAATGGCTACGAATTACGTTTGATACATAGTCAGGGAATTTCAAAAGAATTTCAGTATTTGAAAAGGCCTTTGCCTCGCGTAAAGTGGTCAGGCAGGACAATCTGAAGAAGTCAAGGGGTACAGATGTGGACTGTACCTGCAGCGTGGCAGCCACCATGAAGTACTCCTGCTTAAGTCGCAGCTCTCGGCCCTCGAAGAAGTTGTCATTGGGATACAAGACCCTACTGATGTTCTCTGCTTGGTTACGATCCAGCACAGCTTGGATGTAGTCACCGTCGTTAACTGCAACATACTCCGTGTTAAATGCTTCATCATCTCCCATATACTGAAGAAATGGAAAACCTGGCTGAGGAGATACTCACAGAACTTTAGATTGAAGTCGATGGGACTCTTGGCGGACCAGAGGCGAAGAGTGTTGACCACATTGTTCCTGTATCCGGGAATAGGACTGTCATATGGCATGGCAAACACCACCTGTAATATAACTTTTAATATAAAGACTCTATTGAAAGACTAGCGTAAACCCTGCGCTTGTGAATTCTTTTATAATAAATAAAAAATATATTCATATTAAACTGTAACCGATGACACCAATTTACTTATCATCACGCCGTTTCACCGTGGGGGTAGGCAGAGAGGATAGAGCGCTTCTGTCCCGCATACAACTCTCGCCTCATCCACATTCATACTTCGCATGCAAGCTCGACTGTTGTTAAGGCTTCGAATGGGACCAACTTCCAGCATCTGGTTAATCTGGTCGTGCCACGTTTTCCGCGGTTGCCCTCTTTTTCTGGCACCGTCAACACTTGCATTATATATCTTTCTTACCATTCTTTCCTCATTCATTCGTTCAACATGCCCAAACTACCTTTTTTAATTATATTCATCGTCAACAATTAATTAATAAAAAAAATTAATTAATTAATTAATTTTATTAATTATATGCAAATATACATGTTACTAGAGCGTGCCGAAAACACTTGTAATTGGGATAATGGGCATAGTCTTCACTATAATGTTTATTATCTGAGTGTCATGTACCCATTATCCTGTTAGTGTCTCTAATAAATATAAATAAATAAAAAAACACTTCCGTTATATATCTTCTTACCATTCTTTTCTCATTCATTCGTGCCCTAACTACATTTTTTAATTATATTAATTATGCTAAGATCAGCTCTACATTCATTCCTAATATCTTCATTCTTTACTCTATCATAAATGGATTTGCCACACTTGCGTCTGAGGGATGTCATCTCCACTGCATTCAGCTTTCCGTGCCACATCAAAATTTTTTCACCTACTTCCAAAAAAATGTAATTTTTTCCCCGAAATTCTTACGACATTTTTAAACCTTCTTCTCTTTTCAGCCGCTCTTTCTTTTACACCATTCATCTATTCATCTCCACTCAATCCAATATACCTCTATCTCTTAACGGCATAGGTTATCAGTATGCCTTTACTTCCAGCTGTTACAATAGAGTTTGCAATACAAATTTACTATCGCAAAAAAATAATTATTCAGTTGTAAGATAACAAAACAATATGGAAAAGGGACACTGTACTCATTGATATTCGTGTTCACAAGAGATGCACACATACCTGGGTATCTACCCACTTGCGGCCCTGGGCTGTTTCCTCTACGCGGCCGTAGAAGTTGACGGGCAACATGAACTCCGGGCGGGCCTTCTCCCACGGGTTTCCATATCGCAGCCAATCGTCGGGTTCTTCAGTCTGTTCCCCGTTGCGGATCTTTTGCGCAAAGATACCGTACTCATACCGGATTCCTGTAACGGTGATCACTTGAGAATCGAGAATAAAGAAGAAAAGGAGAACAAAACGACAGCGTGCTTATATTATCACTGACCATATCCATAGGCCGCCATGCCCAGAGTGGCCATGGAGTCCAGGAAACAGGCGGCTAAACGTCCCAATCCGCCGTTACCGAGCCCCGCATCCTCCTCCAGAGACTCCAGCTCCTCAATGTCCAGACCCAGCTGGTACAGAGCCTCGTCACATGCCCCCTGGATGCCGAGGTTGATCATGGTGTTTTGAAGAGAGCGTCCCATGTAGTACTCCAGGGACAGGTAGTACACTCGCTGCAACACACATTCATACAGCTCGTATTATTATTTAGTCATAGTTCAGTAATTGCCGAAGCGAGAAAAACTTTAAAAAATATGAAGAAATAATATTCACTTTGTTGATCGTTGTATTTTTAATGCTGACCATGACAGGAAGTAGAAAGCGATGGAATGCTGGAAGTACAACCCCAGGTTATAATATTACCACGGATTCTTTACTCTGTGCCAATGATGGTGAACCTACGCATGTCAAAGATGACATGTCACAAAGTATTGAGTGACACGTTGGTCGTCTCTAATGCATACTCGAATTACCAAAGAACGTGATGCTTTTTGCGCCATGTATTAATAATTATGAACCAGAGTTCGCAGTACAATACAGACAACTTTGGAGCTCGAGAGCATATCTGGGTATGACACGCCAGCAGACTTAACTTAGGTATTTTCCAAATTTTTAACTCGCAGAGCCCAAAAGGTCCGCCATCATCGCTCTATGCAATACATCTACAGATGCCAATTATGTATTCCAATGGCTAATTCCACAAATTGTGAGGAGTGATGTTTCATCAGATGGAGCCTTTCAGTCATGTGTGTTTGGGAGATAAACAATATGTTAATTTTATGTTAAGTCTGAAAAAGTGACACCCAACAAACTGAAGGTGAGCATTAGGAATGTGCTTGCGAACTAGATGTGCATGGTGAGTGACTTATAGATAATGGTATGAAACACTATGCCCGCTAGAATTCGTGGAATCGATGTGGGCATATACAGCACTAGATAGGGGTGGCTAGCAGGCAGAGAGACGCGCGGTCTACTGTACATCTAAATATGATAAACTACATGTTCAAATTGATATATAATTAAATCAGATTTGTTTCATGGCCTCACACATTACAGATTTGAGTTTTATATCCAATGAGTTGTCATTAATATTTCTATAAATGACACTGACGGTCATTAATACTTCAATTGATTATATAACAATTACAAGGTAAACAGCCAGCCAGCCTCGGTAATAACAATATTACACACAATATTATCAACTAGATATTGATATAATGATTGCTCGACTCGGCGGTATTCATCAGGGTGAGTGTCCGGTACATGGCCTGAATGGCGGACCTTATCTCTGGTTAATAATAATTTCTGTTTGTTTGTGATGAACCCTAACCTTGTGACCCTGATGGGATGTTTTTGCAGAAAATTTAATACGCTCAGTTGTAAACTGACAACCTAACGTTACCTAACACAACGCGGTGACGGGCTAATGTAGAAATTTAAAGAAGTTACAAGTCTGGGTAGAATAGAATAGATTTTTTATTGTTTTATAACAAAATAATCATGTAGGACTTGCGACAAGAAATAGATTAGATGACACTCATTTTTTATTACGGGGTTACGTGTAGTAAGGATTTTTAAAAAATTGAATTATTTTTTGTTTTTTCTTAAAGCAAAATGTTTCAAAAATATTGTGTGAAATATCATCTCGATCCGATTATTAGTTTTAAAGATATCCAACGATAACTGTAGGGCCCTCTGCTGCCGCCCGTACTGACACGCGGACGGTACTAGAGTCAGCCGGGCTGATAAACGGGGCGACTGCTACGGAACGCGGTTTTTACCTGATTAATTCTAAGAATAATGTACAAATTACTTTTATACTTCTACTTTTAGACATAAGACCCATCAGGCTAACTGAGATTTGATTTAGTGTTAGTATTTCAGTGGCAGTGAAACCCAGCAGTCGATAGGTAGTTGTGCGTGTATTATAATCATTTTCAACAATTTATAATGAGACGTCATGAAGGTATGCAAGGAATATTAATGATTGCCAATGCATAGGATTAAATTATGGACCTAATGCACACCGGTATGCTGAAAAACTTGATATAGAGCGCATAAAGATTGCTGACCAACGTGCAAACCAGGTCACTCGAGAAGGCAAAATGAGACGTAGACAAAAAAAATCGACATCGTGGAGGCTTACACATCGGCAGAAGATGTATTATATGTACCAGAAATAGACGACTATACGTAAGTAATTTTTTAAATTGTATTTGTATTAATTATTTATGCATAAAAATTTAAACGCGTTTTTCTCAAAATAACGATTTCAAAAATGGTGTCCACGATATTTTAAAAACTACTTGACAGATTTAAATGAAATTTAAACATAATATTTTAGGCATTAAAAACTTGTGCTTAATTGAAGGATTTTTTTTTTTTGACTTAAACTTTTTTTTTTATAAATAATAAATGAGTGATTTTTTCCCTCAAAATTCATAATTAAGCTTTCAAAGACCGCCATTTTGCTAAATTTGAAAAAAAATAAAAAAGCTTCGATTAAGCACAAGATAAACTATTGAACTACTAATTTATTTTTGTTTCATTAAATTTAGATAAACCACTAAGAAGCAATGATGGACACCGCGAGGCACTATTTGCAAAACAGGGGTCAAGAATCGAGATTCTATCGTGGTCCAGTATTAATAATTTTATTTGAAATTTTCGGTATAGTTACTTAAAATATTGTGTAAAACGTTGGTATTATGTATTGAATCAAAACATTAAACAACCGTTCAAAAAAAAAATTTTGAAAATGCCTATTTTTTGAGCCTCTGATTATACATAACCCCTTAAACCAAATTGGTTGTTAATTAGTTTTAAGTTTTTAAATTTTTCAAGAAACTCAAGTCTGTACTACACAAACAACTGAGATTCAGTTTTGTCACAACCAAATTAAAAAAACAAAAGTTGTCATAGTTCATGAAAGGGAATGTATTTCTTGAAACTATAATCATGGAAATATTTAGAAAATAAAAGTCAGTCGTGTCTAGTACAAAATATTGTTTGTTAACCAGTCGTAGTATGCCGAATGAATAATATTTTTGTACCCTCTGTATGCTGGAGCTGAGATATGTGCTCTCTATGCGAATTTTACCTATTTTATCTCTCTGTTTGGGTTTTTAAAGCTTATTATTGGTTGTATCTCAAGTTTTTGAATGAATGAACGAGTTCTATTCATTAAGTAACCTCATTGGCTGCGTAAACTGGACAAAAAATGATTCCAAATGTAGTCTTCGAACCGCGCAGTAATAATTGAATTATTTATCTGTTAAAAAAAGTGTTAAAATGAAGTACTTTTATATTCTTTGATATATTTAGAATGAAAATATTGAAATACAATATCTTTAGTGTTATTACTTCCATGGTTTTATTCGATAAACACGTACGTACATTTCTGACAGTAAATTTCGTTATTTATTTTCATACTGAGAACCAGAAATTGTTGATTTTGCATGAATATAACCATCACAAAAAAGTGTCTAAAAAAACAGCCATCGTGTGCGAAATTGCGCAGCAGACAGCGTACATTCCGCGTTACGTACGGGCGGCATACGACCGGTTAAAAAATTATGTTGCACCACAAAAAAAATCAGGCTCTATGTAAATTAATAATGAAGAATTTTTCTGTCCAAAAATTATGTTAGGTCGATGATAAGTGGTTTTGATTGAATTTTAAATACAGCTAAACCTCGAACGGAGAGCGCATTTCGTTCCAGCAACATTATCGTTATCCAAACCTCTCGAACAAAACGAATTTTCCCGCATTAGAAATAATGAAAACTCTGATATTTTTAATTACACAACAAAAAATTTGAAGAGACTTAAATTTTTCATTGTAATAATAAAATAACCTATTCTGCCAGGAGGTTTTTGTTTTCAAAAGTCAATTCTACCCAAATACAACCGGAAGTATAGTTTTAAAAATTATAAAACTTTATTTTAAGTTACTGGATTGGTTTTATTTAATATCATTTGTGCAGAATCAGTCTTAACTTAAAAACTGTCAAATGGGTATTTTTCCAATTTCACAGTCATAAGCTAACATAATACAAAACCCCACAAATAATCATAAATAAACATTTTCACCCTCTCCAGTTGTCTACTGCACCCAGTTGAAACAAAATCCAAGATTCCAACCGGTGTAATAAAAACTATGAAAAAATAATTAAATGTATCGACGTTTAACCTTGTGGAAATCCATTATTAAAAAATTATGAAATAAAAACACTAAACTTTAACATGTGTTAT
>JADDOH010024990.1:0-158342 GCA_016648135.1 Agrypnia vestita | reverse complement strand
ATCGGCTAGCGCGTTCGGCTGTTAACCGAAAGGTTGGTGGTTCGAGTCCACCCGGGGGCGATTATTTTTGCATTTTATTTATAACTTTAACGTAAGTATATCGCTTTGAGTGAGTGGAAATATTTTTTATATGTAAAGGAAACTTGTTTGGTTGATTATTACATAATTTTTCTGCGAATACTTTATACCTTCCTTGAATGGATAAAAATGAGATGGTTTGGTAGGTGCAAAGATTTTCAACACATAGCAACCGCATTTCCGCGTCTAAGCAACCGCATTTCTATAACATTCAATGTACTTTAGTTTTTTGCCAATTCCAGACTTCACTTTGGTCCATACTTCAGAGTTGACGCCAGAACCGATGCGACCGCGCAAATAATGTTCGAATAAAATTGATACGAGATGTAAAAGTGGAGGTGAGATTTATATCTAAAGACAGGCGAGATTGATGTTTAACCCTCTCATTGTACCCCTGTAAAATTATAGTAATATATATATTTACACCTATTGTATGAAATACAATTTCGAAGCGTCGTTCATCTGGGGATATAGCTCAGTGGTAGAGCATTCGACTGCAGATCGAGAGGTCCCCGGTTCAAACCCGGGTGTCCCCTAATTCCACTTTTTCTTTTTTTTTTAAAATATTAATTTTTAATTTAAGTTTCATACCATTCTTTACGTGCCCGACAAAGTTCACGGTTCTGATTTTATGATACTTAGTCTTTAACATCAACCTATGATCGCCATAAGTCCAGGTAAAATCCTCGTGACACATTTAATTCAGTTAATATTCGCAGTTATTACAAAAGTATAATTAAACAAGGAATAAGAATAATGATGAGCGGATATCCATTTTATGTATTTGACCCATCTCCTGAAAAAAAATCGCTTTGAAATTTGGCGGAGAGACGTGTACCTACTTACCTACCTGATGACAGTATAATAATAATTTATTAATTTTACAAAATCAGTTTAATTATTTTAAAAAAATTAACAGCAGTCGCAAATGTAACATCGTTTCTAACACTAACGCATTGTTCGTTACTCAGTAACGCTCAATAACAGTTTTTTTCTAAACCAAATTTATCCAAATATATTAGAAATCTAATTTCAACATTATCCTAATTTATCGAATTTAACATTTTCTTCCGACACCTAATGTCAAAGTTGAATCTGCCGAATAAAATTAATAAATTCGAAACCGGAACTTTTTTAATTCCTATTTCCTGATACGCGTTTCCGTCGTCGTCGAATTCACGGAATTACTTCCATAAACCGATCGCAAAGATGTTACACGTTACATATACTCATCAAAAAAATTTAAAATTCTGACGTGTTATTATTTTATCGAACATTGTGCATGCCAGTGACATCTGTCGGTTTGTATTATTACTACATACTGTATTGCTGTCCTCCGGGATGGGCGATTGCGTGTTTCTTTTTTGGAATTAAAATTTATGAAATTATTTTCAAAAACTAAAAAAAAAATTTCTTCAATAAAATTGTTTTAAAAAACTTACAAATTTGTGAAGGAGTTCATGTTCAAAGATCCTTATATGTATCTATATGTTATTATGGTAATACAATATTCTTACTTAGGTATATATATATATATATATATATTGTAGGTACTTATTTACCTACCAGCACACCGTTTCCGTGGGGGTAGGCAGAGAGGATAGAGCGCCACACTCTTTTGTCCTGACATACAACTCTCGCCTCATCCAAATTCATACATCTTCGCATATATTCGCAATATTCTGATTTGTATAATATTGTTATATTCATAAATATTTCAGTTTAATATCTATGCCAATATGTTTAACTAGCCGTAAACCCGTGAAAAATCACGGGAAATAATAATAACGACTTGCCTTGCGTGTTCGCGCACACCAAAATTATTATGATGATTAAAATAACTGTAAGATCCTTTTTCGTAATTATTCTTTTCGAAACGGACTAAAAATGTTCATTATACCATATATATAGATATTATAAAATATATTATATATATAGATATATATATTATATATATATTATATAGATATATACCTAGTCTTCTACATATTATTAAAAATTCCTTAAGCTGCAAAGAATATATATATATATATATATATCCTGTAACCTATTGGGCGTCCATCATGGACGAAATTGCATATAATGTGGCGTCCACCTGCTTACGACGTCCGTATATCGGACGTCAGATGGGAGAGTGTTCGCAATGGGCGCGGATTGTCTTTCTGTTGCCATAAATGTAAAAAAAAAAAAAAAAATTGGACGTCAATTCGCTCCCAGTTTGGCTATTCTCAGTATATCTGTAGTTCTGCAAATTTTCGTTACAAAAAATAGCAGCGCTGTCGGCATTATTCCGAACATTCATTGCTAGCCGTGTGCGACGTCCAACTGCGCGTCGCGCGAAAGTTTGAAATGCGACGTTGCCACTTGCTGGATGCTTTGACTTCATTTAATTTTTATATTCACGATTTATGAGAACTCGTACGCATTCACTTGAATGAAGAAGTGGAGTCCGCTTTTGTACTCCATTTAATTCGTGGAGTCTGATTATTTGACGCAAAAACTTTGGATCGATTTTTAACCCTTTTCTCGTGATCCAAACGAGCTGAAATTTTGCACGCAGACTCGTGGGGACGTTCAAGAAGATCTATCAAATTTTCGTTAAAAAAATTTAATGATTATAGTATAATTTAGGATTTTTAGATATTTTAATATTTTTAATATTTTAAAATTTTTTAACATTGGAATCATTACATAAATGTTTGATTACTACCGTCGGCGGCGGCCCGATAACGTTGCGGAATATTTTCTAAATTTGCATTACTGTATATAATTATATTTATTATTCATTATATTAATTACTATGTATAATTATATTAATTAATTATATTAATTACGATATATAATTATATTAATTACGATATATAATTATATTAATTACTATATATAATTACTATAGTATAATAGGTACTTCACTATGAATTTCAAAAATTTATGACAATTGGTTAACAGAGATAGAGAATTTTGACATAGATATTTGTCTAGACATGTTTCATTTTCAGTCAATCAATTATTTAATTACATGATGGTAAACTTAATTTACAAAGAAAGGGAGTAAAATAAAAACATGGTTTTTATGGGTTACTTTTTTTAAGATAAATATCTAAAAAAAATAATCAGAAGTTTAAAATTGAAATAAAATAAAATTAATCCCAGGACTTGAAGATAAGATTGCAGCATTATTTTATTAAATGTTTTAGTCGATCGGTATCTACTTATATCTATAGTCGATATGAATTAAGGTGTAATTGAGTACTTAACAGGTGAATGATTTTTATTATGAAAGGCTAATTGCCATTTATGTAATGATTCCAATTGATACATGTATAGTAAAAGTCCGTTAATTAAAACAACGATATTTCGTGCTTTGTATTTATTGCCGATTTTGAGGATCCAAAAATAACTTTTCCCTATAAATTCTACCTTTAATTCTAAAATACGTGAAATGCGTACATCGTATCAAGTATTGACGTATTATATATGTATAGTATATAGACACGTTATTCCCATACTAGCCGGCTTTCATATTTATGTAGCAAATATTCCATTGAAGTATACAACAAATCACATAATCACGTAAAAATCAGGTAATTTGAAGTCACGGTGCCTAAAATAACATACTCATTCTTACAATACTGTACGATACTCTGTTCCTTTTTCCCCGGGACTTTTTTTTCGGCGTACACGCAGTGTTTGTGAAATAAGTGTGTTGTAAATATAATTTAGCAACTATTTCAAAACACGAATCTTCACTACATTCCTGGCTTTGTAGATGGGTAAGTATACACTAGGAAATGCAATCTCGCAAAATCAATAATATCAATCTCGCATACAATCAATTAAATTTTAATAATTATTTTAATTTCAAAAGTTATAAAATGGTACCTACTTGCTTTTTCCTATACTTACTTGTTGTTAAAGATAAATAAAAAGGAAAATAATTTTAATATCACTGTATTTCAAAAGGTAATTTAAGTTTTTTAAGAAATAATCAACATAATAAGCAATACGTATAAAAGAGGGGGCGACCGCGGAAAACGTGGCATGACCAGATCAACCAGATACTGGAAGATGGCCCCGTTAGAAGGCTCAACAACCGGCGAGCTTGCATGTGAAGATGTATGAATGTGGCTGAGGCGAGATTTGTATGTCAGGACAGAAGAGTATGGCGCTCTATCCTCTCTGCCTACCCCCAGGGGAAACAGCGTGATGGTAAGTAAGTAAGTAATCATAATCAACATCAACAATGAAGTTACTTTAAAAAATGTTTGACTTTTACGCTTGCTTTTGAAAGTAACTTCGTAAGAAGCACTGATTGCTGCATCATAATCGCGTTTAAAGTTTTTGTTTTTAAAAGGGTTCAGAAATCTAAACGGGTAGGCCTAGAAACTTGAAATAACATTCGTATGATAGCTGTAAGTTTATTTTATAAATTATTAGAAGACTGTAAACTAAAAAAATCACATCTGTATATCCAAATTAGGCCAAAACGTGTTTTGTCGGAATATTATTTAAAGTAAAATGCGTATGTTGTTATTACAAAACAATGTAACCTAGGGTTGCATTGTTTAGTCATGACACAGTTAGTCGATATAATGAAAAAATCATGAAAAATATCGATGAAAGACATGTATTTATGGATTTATTTTACAAAATAAAACAGAATCTTTAAAATGTAAAATAGCAAATACAAAAAAGCGACAACAATATTTGAAAAACATTATAACGTAATTATAAATTACTGTAGGTATATGTAAAAAAGGTATTTTTGTGAAATTAATTTAATTATATTTATAATGCAATTTAAATATATATAAAGCAAAATAACAATTTAAATTTTAACACCAAGTATGCAGGCATTTCTGATCGAATGAGAGAAAGTGTGTTAATTTTTACTTCCAAAAATTTTCAGCAAGAAGAACAGCCAGCGGCGAAACTAATATAAAGGATTTAAAGATAACTGAAAACCTTATATCTATAATAGGAATATCAAAAATAAATATATGTACTACATATCAAGATCATCCTGGGAAGTATTATCGTTCACTTCTAACTTTTCAAAAAATGTACGCCGTGAAATTGGCATTGTCTTTAGAAGGTTCATAATATCTTTCTTCTTTTCCTTTGATATTCCTTGAGGTGTTGACTGCAGAGGTTGATTCGTAATTGTATTTTCAGAAAAGTTGTTAGATATGGTTTTCTGCATTTCAGTTTGTAAACTTTTGTTGAAAACATTTAGTTTTTCAAATTCTTCTTGCTCATAATTCGTTTTTACAAAAAGGTTTACTTCACCTCTCCTAAATTCTACGATCTTAAATTTTTGAATATTGTAGTTCCGAGGAAAGGCACGTATCATTTCATCTTTAAAAAGTATTACTTCCCGGTGATCAAAACTGTACACTTCTAAATTGCGACGGGATTTTTTAATAATTGATAAATAATCCTCAAAATCGAATAGATCTCCATCTGCATTAAGTTTTTTTGCAATACATGCATGTACACTGTCAGCTGCCATAAATGTATGTCCTGGTTCAAGGAATTCCAGTTTTATTGATTTAAGTTCCATGTTGCGGTCATTTATTACTCTTAAAAGAGCAGAATATAAGGTTTTGTTTTTGTTTTGCGAATTACAGTTATCCGCGTACAAGATAAGTCTATCCAAATCCCGTCAATACTTTTTAATGAACAAAATATAAGTAGAGGCTACATTGAAAGCCTTTCGGCCTGATTCACCTTCATGCCAAAGTAAACAAACTGCAGATTTATTTACTCCTGGTTGGGCAAATGTTTCATTAAACATTACAAGTTTTCTCAAGAAAAAGAAATCTTTTGTTGATAATTTTGGCAAAGATATCACCTTTTGCATGTCCACTGTATACATAACAGTCTTTTTAATTGGATCACAATTGGATTGCAATTTTTTTGATCTTCAAGCAAATGCTCTCTTGATATTTTTTTATTAAAAATGTGCTGAGGAAATTTTCGACAGATGGCGCAGTTGGTACATTCGGAACAGTTGTGAACATCATGTATATCTTGGTTTGTTTCCTGCACATCTTGATTTGTTTCCTGTTCAACTTCTCGGAGAGCAGATCTTGCATTTGGATGGGAAACGCTATGTTCTTTGCATTTGGTGCAGAGCTTGAACGGGGCATGCTTTTGCTATATTCTTTTTTTTTATAATATTGTAGAATGAAACCCAACTACATTTATTCTTCCCTTCATTGATGAGTTGCTCAGTTAACATTTCAAAAATAAGGGAAAATGTACAGCCAATGGGCAAATATCGACGATTCGGTGCATGTTTTAGATTATAATGCGATGACATCGGTCTAAAGCTTTCGATGAATTCATCTATTTCTTTGACATATTCCTCCGTAAATGCGTGAGGTGGATTATGTTTGCCTCTCAGATCTGGGGCAGCTGATATACTTGCAGATATTGCACCAATGCCTTTTTTGAAATTGGCTTTGAGCACAGCTTGAACGACTTGATCGTTTGTATATCCAATCGAATGTAAAAACATGGTCTTGCAGACTTGTATACCTAATAAATTCCAAATCAAGGTATTATTTCGTTTAGTGGTTGCAGAATATCTAACTGCCACTTTTTCCTTTAAAACATGACGCGATATGAAATCTCTACGTTTCTGCATGTCTAATTTCCAATAAGATTCCCATATTTGTATTCTTTCCGGTTCATTAATTTTTATTGAAAATTTTTTCCTGCACGTAGACTTGCAAGGTGGCAAAAGTGGGTGTTTAGTTTTGTGGTGTTGCTGTTTATCTTTAGGTTTAATTTTAACTGGTTTGGTTATATTTGGTCCAACAAAAGGTATGTTCTCAGAAATATCTGCATTTGATTGAACAAATTCAGTGGATTCAAGAAGATTCTCAGAAAGTTGTGAGAAAGAAAGATCCTTTTCTGGTAAATTCGGAGCAAAGTTCAACCACGTCTTGTTGGAAATATCAAGCAAAATACTAGACTGTGTGCTGTTGGTGGGCTGAACATCTATTAATTTGGTTAGGTGTACGATATCCGTTGGCTGAGGATCTTCAGCATAATCGGTATAAGTTGATTCAAGAAGATTCTCAGAAAGTTGTGAGAAAGAAAGATCCTTTTCAGGCAAATTCGGAGCATAATTCAACCACGTCTTGTTAGAAATATCAAGAAAAATTCTAGACTGTGTGCTATTGGAGGGCTGAACATCTAGTAACTTGGTTGGGTGTACGCTGTCTGTTGGCTGAAGATCTTCTGCATAATCGGAACAAGATGGATGCAATCGTGAATCAATAAGCAATTCACGTCCCTAAAAATATATTTATATTTGAATACATGTATGCAACGAAGAAAATCATTTGACGTTAATAAATTAAGTACCTTTAAAATATTGCCTTACCTCATTTGGAGAAATCATATCCTCCGCTTTTTTTAGCCGGGCTAATTCACATAACAAATGACCACGGCTTTTCGGCATTGCAATATTTTAAATAAGTGTTTATGAGGTATATTTTTTTGTTATGATTTTCGTTTACTACAGTACGGACAGGTCATAACCTGCGGCCGCGTGACACAGGAGCGGGGTGCAATGTTATGACAAAACGATGTAACCTTATACATGTGTTACGATAGAACGCTGCAAGCATAGGTTGTAGCGTTTAGTCATTTAGGGATAGTATGACAAGGGCTGTAATGTAACGACAAAACACTGCAAGTATGGGTTATGTTGTTTAGTCATAAAAATACATTTTTTTCGCACGATGCATCGAATTTTGAACACTATTAAATACTTAACGGAAAGAAAAAAATAATTTAAAAAATACATATCTATAGGTCTTGACAAATAGAATTGATTGAGCCGTATTCCGACAAAACGCTGTAACCCGGGTTACAGCGTTTTGTCATTCGAGGGCAGTGGGAAAGAATTCGGCCGCATTTTGTCGTACACTCACACATATATGCGATATATCGATAGCCCGCACATGCAAATTGCGTCTTTAAGATAAACACCGCTAAAACACAAATCGTTTGAGGATGTCGCGAGTCTTATTTCATTATTGCAAAAGAAGTCGATTATTATTTCGGATGGACACGTGCAAGTTAGCTCCATTTAAATAATAAATGTGAATATAATTTTGTGGCTCGGACTAAAACAAAAGCCTTTTAATCCTGTAGGTCGTATGAAACGTTCGGCCCTTTTTTATGACTAAATTATACTTTTATCCAGTAGCTAAAATTTTAACAGCTAAAGTCTATTTTTAGACCTCATGTTTTAGCGGATGTATAAATACAAGTAGGTACATTCGCAGAGTGATCATCGTTGCCGAGTGGTTTGCTTGAGATGTAGGTACATATTTATTTCTTTGTGAGTTCAAATTAAAAGGTTTCAAACGTTCAAAGGTTTCAAACGTACGTACGAAGTATCATTACAGTAACTTATATCGATTACATAAAAAACATTCGTTTCAATAAAAGTTTAATAAAATAACAAAAACCCTGCAAAATATTGGAATGTTTCCCCATTAGATTGGAAGATTTTTATTATACTATTTGACTTGTATTAAAGGTAATGAATTTTTCGTATTAGATATAAGTTACTGTAATGATATTCCAACGTTTTGCAAAAATATTTTTTTTGACTCATAATCATAGCAGGAATCTACCTGTAAAATATTGTGGACCAGTTCTGTTACATTCTATATACCTACATTATCAAATGTGCGTGATTATAACCCTAATATATATCTAGTCTAGATATATCATATTATCAATGATTATGTTTACTTGCAAATGTAAAATCTACCTCATTAAACGTGCGATATCTGATCTGTATATTTGTTTTATTTACCTACATGATACCTGAAAAAACAATAAAAATTTCAAAAACAATAAGTATTTATTACAGTAGGTAGATAAAAAATCCCGATATATTATGTCCACTGTACTCTTTTGTCTTCCTGTCCTTTATGTACCTAGTAAATAATTAGGCACAGCTCATATGTGAGGTTGTCTGTTTGATAATTGATACGTAAGAGGAGAATGCAGTATTTTATTAGAGATTGAAAGGAAGGTACATTTTGCTGAAGTTAAATGTGTGTAAAAAATAACGAGGAAATCTGCCGATTTCAATATTTGTATTTTGGAAATTTGCAGTAGTACCATACTTTATCTAAATATTAGAATAATAGTTTTTGTGTAAATGTGTAAATTTATATCAAAGTGAAAAAATAGTAGTAGAAAAAATAGAACATGCATGACATGTGACGATAAGTTTCGTCACAGGTAAAATATTCAAAATTGAAATAAATAAAATATATCTTCAAGTTTGTGTTTACTGGGGTATTATGCCGTGTTGTTACGACCTTTCGGGCCGACGTTTCGGATCCCATTGCAGGGTCCTCCTTTTAAATTCATAATAATTTTTTTATTTCATCTGGGTTGGTTAATTGGAATGTTGTGAGTTTATCACATTCCGATATCTGTAGATTATTTATTGGAAGAGAAAAATTGTTGTTGGGTATTTTTTTCGCCAAGTTTAGTCCCACATTAATGAAAAAATTATTGAAGATATTTGCAAGATATTTGTTATTATTACGTCTTTAAAATATCATTTGAAGATATTTTAAAGACGTAACAGAAGAAATGAGCTCAGAAAAAAATATCACGATTTCTGAAATAATATTATTATCAAATGCACTAAATGATACGTGCAAGTATTTCGCCCGCTACACGTACTAGTGACCCGGTAGCGGCATCCCCAGAGAGCATAAAATAATAAATCTTCCTTCGGCATCCCGCACAAAAAGTGTAATTGGTAAAAGCGGCAACGTCGCGCGTCGCACTGTTTACGAGGAGTTGCGATAGTTAGGAAAATGTAAATAAAATTATGTATATCATGGGACGCCCGATAATTGATAATGTGGATTGGAGTCCAAATTGATTACACTACGCTTGTTAATATACGAATATTTGTATATCAATAAAATGTAAAAATTTCAGAAAAATAAGTTGTAAAGGACTTATAGTATTGCCTTAGTGACTAATATTCGATGTAAAAATAAGTGAAATTTTAGTGGAACTGGTGGAAGTCACAATAATGCAAAATAAAAGGACGCACAATAGGTAGCGTGATGTATATATATATTTTTAAATATATTATATATATAATATAGAGGGTTCTTTGTAAAACCTTTAATAACCTCGCAGGACTATATTCCTGCCTTGATTATGAGTCGAAAATGTTCAAACGCTATGATGACCTAATATCAATAGTTAGGGAGATATGCGGACATCAAGTTTGCCATAAAATTTTTTTTCAATTATGTCTGACTTATTTTTTGTAAAATGTTGGACTATGCAGTAAATATTAGATATATATATATAGATATATATATATATATATATGATATAGATATATATATATACTATATCTAGATATTTAGTATATATAATATATAGATATTTAATAAAAAAAAAAAATTAAAACAAAATACAGGTTCCAGCATTTAATTTTTCAGTTTTATTATTTGATATTTGTGTATTTCTCTTTATTTCATTTATTTATTTCTTATTAAATATTACGGGACTCGCTTCCATAAATAAATGAAAAATATAAATAACATATTTTTATACTTTATTTGCAGTTTAGCAAAGAATACTTCCATTATTCGGAAATCGAATACCGGGAAGAAGTCAAAGCTTCGTTTGATATTCTCGTAATAATCGATTACATCCCGAATAAAAATAGAATAATATAAATAAGTGAATTAATAATTCAAAGAGAAACATATAACTATCAAATATTGACGACTTATTAAGTAGGTGGGATAGTGAAATTGGTAACACGCTGTCCGCGTAAGACAGAGGTCCGTGGTTCGAATCCAGGTTCCAGCATTTAATTTTTTATTTCTATTATTAGGTATTTGTGTATTTCTCTTAATTTCATTTATTTATTTCTTCTTAAATATTACAGGACTCACTTCCATAAATAAATGAAAAATATAAATAACATATATACATATATTTGGTACGGAAGTGGAGCAATACAACTAACTAACCTTCACGCCTTTTCGGCGCAGCGATAGGCAGAGAGGATAGAACTCCATATTTCTCTATGCTGGCACACCACTTTTGCTTCGGCTTCATTCATACGGATATTTCGAAATTTTCGTGTTTACCTTTGTGGAAGTTTATTGTAATTAACTATGATTGTTTATACTTCGATTTTTGAATTTAATTTTTGTTAGTATATAATTGTATCCTGACGAAGGGGCCATAGGCCTTGAATCATGTTGATGTTTTCAATATAAAAATATGGTGAAAATTAAGTTTATTTTATTTTTTATTTAAATATAGATGTTATAAATTAGCAAAACTGCTGATAGTGAAGCACTACTGATTTAGCTATAAATAAATAATAAAAAAAGTGAGAAATTCTGATTTTCTCGAAACCAGTAGTGAAAAATTGATATAATTTATAAAAACTCAAGTAGGTATAGCATAGTAAATATTTTCAATAATCTATCATTGATTATTGTGTGTGTTTTTTTTTGTGCGATTTTCTGCAATGTAAACGCCAAATCTATCAATAATATATTAAAATATAATGTTTGTATTTGATATAAAGAAAATATAGAAAATGCTAAAATCTAGAAATTGCTGGAACACATTATTTGATGTTTGAAATAAATAATAGATCATAAAATTCTCGTTTATATTCTTGTTATTATTGACGGATTATTTATATATTGTATACACCGTAACGTGGTTTAATGAGAATGTAGTTTGTGTTTTCCTTTCCGAAATAATAATTATTACCAAACACAGCTCCAACGTACACACGATCAATCATCCGGCGTCGATCGTGGTAATACGAGTAAACAAACAGTTCGCAGCTCTGGGACCACGATGTATGGGGACTGGCCGAATCTATGCACTATCTCCAGAATGAGACCCAGAAGCAAGAATTATTTTTTATTTCACAATTTTTTTGCTATAGCAGTATTTCATACCCAGATTCTATTATAACTTAAAGATAGGGTACTTCTACAAAATAGTTTCCATAGTTCAAAAAATATCTAAAGTTACTTAATATTCGAGTAGTCAAATCCTACCTAACGCCATAAATTATTTTTCTGTACAAATCTACAACGTTTTTTTGATCTAACCCGATTTTGCATATTTATTCTTATTGACCCAGAGAGTAGCATAGACGAAATTCCCCCTCTCCCTTTACCACACCCCCTCACCGCTATATTTTTTCAATACAAATCTACACAAAATTTGTATCCTGAGGATCCGAAGAAAACACAGGCCAAATTTCTCTTCTGGACATCCCATCCATCCCAGCCTAGATTAAACGCTGTTTTATTATTAAACACATTGTTTTTATTAGACGCTTTGCAAAACAACGGAACCTCTGTTTCCCACCCACAAACTTATTTTTAACTTAATTCGTAACCCGTGCAACGACGGGTACAAACAGCTAGTGTTACATAAAATAGTTCCTTTTTATCAGGTTTGGTTTAAATTAGAGTTTAATGTAAATATTATTTTTCGAATCTTAACATCAAAGCATGATTGTCAGTTGACGATAAAATGCAGACCTAATATCGATAGTTTGTTTTATACACGGTCAAATAACTTGCTAGTTTCTTAAAAAAAAAAGGTGTGTTTCACATGCCAAACCGACATCGCTTCTTGTTAATACATTTGTGAAAAATGAAAATGCAGCTTGTAACGTTAGGTAACATCTCCCCCTGAGTCAGCCCCCGACAGCTCCGTCGATAACTGGCGAGCACAATGGTAGGTAGCCTCATGGCAGGGCGTAGCTAAATAACAATAGCTGCTCTATGTGACTATTGTTGACGGTGATATCTACTCATTGCGCCTCCATCTTGTTCCCTTTGCAGGTGGCGACATCTGACGCTGCCAGTCGCTAATTCCGCAAAGCGCAGCAAACATCACACCGACGCTATTTCGAAACTCTTTCACATTTCACAACAATGGTTGGAAATAGATTCTAAACGATAATGCTGACAATTTTTAGATAGCGGACAATGGATTTGTGATATGTTGTCATCTCTTTATTTGCTTTGACTTTTTTGCTGACACATGGATGAAATTCACACCGAATAAAACTCGTTCAGAGAGATGACATTGCCGTGAAGTAATTATACTCACATCTGTAACTATCTGTCACTGTAGCCTTGTTCTTGTCTAAGCTGGACGTATATATTGAGCCACAACATCTGTATCGTGCGACGCATCGTCGTCTTTCGAGCCGCCTTTTAAGTTTTCCAGAGCCATTTTCCAGTTATTCATTGACCCAACACTTTTTATATAAAAAATCGCAACCTCAAACGGCACAATTTGTACGCAATGTTGAGTTGTTTGTACGCAATATTGTACGCGAGTATTGGGGTATTTGCGGGCTACGGTGAGCAGTCATATTGTAGGAAACGCATGTGATGAGCATTTGTTAGAGACTTGATGACCAAATTCGTATTGCAACTTATTGATTCTGTGCCTGTTCCTTCATCAAATTATCTTTGCACTTTGTAGTATAAAATTTAAATAAACCTATTAACTATTCACATATTTCACTAAAGTATATGCACGTCATAAATAATCCTATCGCTTGTTAATTCAAATATAATATTATCTTACTTGTGAAATAATAAGAATATTAATGTGACAAGTATTATGTGTTCGCATTTCTATTTAAAAATAATAATAATAAATAACTAATTAGTGGTCTCTTGTCACATGGATTGAAAATATGTCAGGGGGAAGGGAAGGGGTATGAGAATAGGGAGATTTCGTCTATGTTACCCGCTGAGTATTAAAGAATAAGTTTGCAAATTTTGAGTCTGATCGGTCGAACGGTATAAATTTGCATAGAAAATATATCAGGGAGAGGGGAAGGGGTTAAGGAGAGGAAGAAAATGTCGTTCGTGTTACCCGCCGGGTCCTAAAAAATAAGTTTGCAAATTTTGAGTCTGATCGGTCGAACGGTACAAATTTGCATTGGAAATATATCAGGGGAAAGGGAAGGGGTTAAGGAGAGGAAGAAAATGTCGTTCGTGTTACCCGCCGGGTTCTAAAGCATAAGTATGCCAAATTTGAGTCCGATCGGTCGAACGGTACCGATTTGCATTGAAAATATTTCAGAGGGAGGGGAAGGGGTAAAAGTGGTGGGAGGAAAATGTCGCTTATGTTACCCGCCAGGTCCTAAAGAATAAGTTTCCAAATTTTGAGTCCGATCGGTACAGATATTCATTGAAAATATATCATGGGGAGGGGAAGGGATAGAATGAGAGGGGGAAATGTCCTAAAACATAAGTATGCAAAATTTGAGTCGAATCGGACAAACGGTGTAGATTTGTATAGAGAACAGACAGACTGACAGACAGAAAGACAGACAGACAGAAGTTGAGTTTTATAGGTATAGATATCGCGATATGATTGGCTGCACCTTCTCATCGGTTCAAACGTTTTATTTAAGCAAAGACGACTGAATGTTATCAAAAAAATAGAATTTGGAAAATGTTATAACTAAATATTTATCAATATTAAAAGGGTAAATTACCTACGCCTTTTTTTCAGGTAATTTATGCGAATTCGAATGCGTCGATGTGTCAAAAAGAACTTTAGGAAATTTATGATTTTGGACAATCGAAAATTAACATTTTTATTTAAATAAATTAATAGTAGGTATAGGGAAACAAATTAGTTATACAAAAATATCCTCGTAATCGAATGCGACCTTGTGCCAAAATTTCAAAGCAATCGGTGAAGAACTTTCAGAGATTATCGATTTTGTACAAACGAACATCTACATTTTTACTTATAAATATATTCACGAGAGAGTCTATTGAGAAAGTCTTTTATTTAAAAAAAAAATATATTATTTCTTAGTTTTACTAGTCTATTAAATAAAACTTATTTCTACGCACTGACTATGTGTGTGATATAAAAAAGTATTTGCCAATTCAATTAATTTTTTAATGAACATCTGTCAAATATTTTATATTTCATATTTTAAATAAATTCAAATATTCTGAAATATTTAATATTGATGTGGCAAAAACCACACTTAGTTTCGTATAGAGCCTGAAAAATTTACTGTATTAAAATATGTTTATTTTGTATTCGTTGTACAGGGCCGGAATTTCCCGGGAAATTTATGATTTTAGTAATTAGAGGTGGCCGAGCAGCGGCTAATTAGACTTCAAGTGATTTTCCCGCCCTAGGAGGCAGCCGCCATAACATCATCGAGTATCTATACCTATAAAACTTAATGTCTGTCTGTCTGTCTGTTTTCTATACAATTCCACACCGTTTGTCCGATTCGATTCAAATTTTGCGTACTTATGCTTTAGGACCCGGCGGGTAACATAACATTTCCTCCCTATTCTCATACCCCTTCCCCTCCCCTGACATATTTTCGATGCAAATCTATACCGTTTGACCGATCGGACTCAAAATATGGAAACTTATTCTTAAGGACTCGGCGGGTAACATAGGCAACATTTCCTCTCTATTCTTATACCCCTTCCCTTCCTCCTGACATATTTTTGATGCAAATCTGTACCGTTCGACCGATTGGACTCAAAATTTGGAAACTTAATCTTTAGGATTCGGCGGTTAACATATGAGACATTTTCCTTCTGTTCTTTTAACCCTTCCCCTCCGCTTATATATTTTCGAAGCAAATCTATACCATTCGAATCGAACGTTTGTTTACCCTCACAAATTTATTTGAAACTTAATCCTTAACACGTGCAACGCCGGGTAAGGACAGCTAGTTTTAGATAAAATCTTAAGTAATTCGCAAGAAACAATATTTTTGTAAAAAAATTACAACACTATTTTATATTTTGCAAAACTTTCTGGACAAGTAAACGACTATACTATCAGATCATCCTATTTGCATAATTGTGTAAAAAAAGACACAGATGTTATAGATGTTTTAATAAAACATCTATAAAGCAATTAATCGAAACAAAGTCACAAAAACTCCGGAATTTCCACCCATATCGATGGCTTTCCTGCCGTATATTAAGGGAACTACTAATAAATTAAGCCGTCTCCTCAAGGCAAATAATATTTAAAACTATTTTTAGAACGGAAAATAAAATATCGTCTTTATTAACATCCCCAAAATACCTCTAGAATTGTGATTCTAGAGGTATTTTGGGGATGACGGAGTGAATAAAATTCCCTGTTCTTCGTATGATGTGACAAAGTACTCGTGTATATATATATATCGGTCGTTCGAACCGAAAAATGTCATCGCGGGTAGCTGAACATAAATAGAAGTCGAAAATAAAAAGATACGTCATATTTATTGTACCATGTTTTAACCGACTCCATCCCAACAGAATCCCATACACATGGATATATTGGAGACAACTGGAGACAACAACACTTAAAAATACTGCAATTCCTGGAAAAAACCCACCTTTGACAACTAACCTACGATATCTACCAATAATAGAAGACCCAGATAGAATACTCATTACTCGTTCACAAAGTCGGTTATTAAGCAAATACGTAAATCTATTCAAATCAATAATTTTAAGCACATATTAAGACTTTTAACTCACTTTCATCCTGGCTTTTACCCCGAATAGTCGGGTTAACTCGTTAGTTTTTGGGCAGGTTACAAGATTGTATGTCCTTGAGAATGATCTATTCGAATGATGAGAGTTATCTATTCCAAACGGCAGTGTAAAAGTCCCTTTCGGGACTTTTGCAATCTTTTCCCCAAGATTGTTCTATCCTCTATGTCTACCCTACGAGGAAACGGCGTGATGGTTAGTTAGTTACTTGAAAGAATTTTAAAAGAGAGAAAGATTATGATAGGTCGCTATATCGAGTTTCATATTTATTTCCACTAGTGTGAATAAAAATACAATATTTCAAAACGATTATAAAAGTAATTACTTTGAAGAATTTATACCTAAAATTACCTACAGTAATATATTTTCCAGAGAACAGTAATATATACCGGCAGAAATTTTTAGAACGATAATAAAATTATGATATACAATGCTTTGTAATGCTTAAAAAATTAATATCAAAGCTTTGAGATTTAAGTTTATTTGAAAGGTATATTTTAAAAGTCAAAGGTTGTTTTTATTATGGAAGCGGAGATAACAATATTTGAATTATTTTTCCTAGTCTTCAATAAAGATAATCAACACACTATACGTTTAAAAGTTCGTATTTAAGATATTTTTCGGCAAGTACAGAAAAAACGGCAGGTGCTTAATCGAGATGTCCACGAAATAAAACTTTATATATATCATAAAATATTATGAAAATCCGGAAAAAATAACATTTGTAACGCCAACATAATTTATTTTCATAACAATTCCAAAGATGGCGCTAAAAAGGCTATCTACCTTTGATTGACAGCCAAGAAACTAGTTTCAAAGATGGCGCCAGCCATAGTTGCAAATCCACATACGAAAGATGGTTGTCATAATATTCTGCGCTGTTGTGAATATAATGCAAATACAGATATCGTATAGAGATTTCATTGATTTTGAGTACGAGCCTTCGCTAGCTGGCTTACAAAACGTAACTAACAGAGGATCTAGTCTAGGGACCCAGTAAAGAATCTGTAGTTACTCCGGTAGCGACGAGAGGACAGCAACCCACGGAGGACATAGTCTGGGGACCCAGCAGCAGAATCCGGGGTTGGTCGCGACACCGCAAGGCGCTGCTCTAGGCGCTTGCTCGGCTTGTCACCGAGGGTCACTCAATATTTGTACCCACGCCCCTGAGGAAGTGTACCCAACAGCTCGAGCGGATAGAACGCCGTCCAACAACCGTGTTATACCTTGTTTTTAGTGTTAATATTTTCAGAATCCAGATCCAATACAAATTTGTACTTCCGTGGCATTTTCGGTAGTTACGAAATTTAATGTAATAGATGAAATCTACTAAATAAAATAATTTTTATGTGGCGGGGGGGAGAGGGGTTTGTTAAGTAAGACATGTGTCTGAGTCAAGTTAAGCATTTTTTGACGAGGTTTAAAATTTGAAATTGTATAATTTATCATAATTTTTATAAAAATAATAAATATATATGATATTTCGCCTGGTTAACAAATGCGCAAAATACAAAAAAAAAAGTATTTTTTATTTTGAAAAATGAGATGCATACGTAGAATATGTGTAACACCAAGATACTACACTACTAATTATTTAGACCTGTACTAATGCATCGTGTCAAATTCTGGTCGTCAGGACAAGTCGTCTGCCGATATTTCGAACAGATCTCACTGCTCATCTTCAGTACATCTTGTCAATGAGCTACTTCTCCAAAAAGCGCACCACCGTTCGTCTCCGGAGCTTAAAGTCAAGTGAGAGTTTGAAAAATTCTGCGTCAGGTATATGAAAGGGGTGGGTTTCTCCAGCGACGCCATTAATTCGTTTTGTTTGACTTCTAGTGATCCATGTATTTACTTTATTATCGTCATTATTAAATAGTGAAAGTTTGGACTTTCTATTTACTTCACTGTTTCCATTGTGATATGCGGTTTATTATTATTTGTATTAGGAATGTGATTATTATTATTAAGTTTGTTATATCATACGGTTGCAAGTCGAATGCTGTCGTCTCTGTTGTTGATTAAATGACTATTTATTTCAATTGCCTCTCTTTAAATTCTAAATGTTTCATTATTGAGATTGGAGAATACTTTTGAATAGTCAAATTCTATTTTATGATTCTCCATTAGAGAATGGTGGACAAGGGAATAAGTTAATTTCCGATTTTTTATATCTACGCGATGTTCAGAGTTCAATTCTTCGATTTGATCTATTAAATGTTTTGCAAAATTGGACTCAAAATTGCTAGTTAAAGCTTTGATGTGTTCTTCAACCCTAGTTTCGAAGTTTCTTTTTGTTTTACTCATATATAAAAATGATCACAATCGTTACAAATAAGTTTATATACCTACTCCTGATTTCATGATAGGATCATCGTTGTCTTTGTTATTAAGTATGTATTTTTTAATTTGTTACTCGTATTAGTGTTGGGCCGAGTCGTATTTTTTCTAACTCGAGTACCTCGAGTTGAAATATTGGCCGACTCGATTCGCAACTCGAGATGACTCGGTGTCTGTAAGTTGAGACTACCAGATCGGTACATACGAACGCCATATTACTGTACGGGTACGTCTTTCGTATAATCAACTCGATGTCGCAAACTCGTTAGTCAATCAACTCGAATCAAATAAAATTTTAGAAAAATAATACAAATAAGGAAAGAAATGGATTAATAATAGATTTATGTATAAGTACTCAATAATATGTTTTTTCTTCAAGTGGAGGTGTTACCTATATCTTTATAATTACAGGTATATAATTTGCATTTATGTTGTCATTATTATTTTTGGAAAAAACCTCCCTTGCGACGCTCTTATTCTTTTAAGGGGGCATATTAACTGCAAACACGCATCACTATTACTATAATATATTTTCGGAAAATTAAACGCGAGTAATTAATAATTACGCAAATCACTTACAGCGGTTATGGTCACTAGAAAATTAATAAACAAACCGAGCCGAGTATCGCGCGGCGCCCGCGAATTGAAGCGGCGTCGTAAGAAAGTTCGAGCCAACCGAGTTAATCATACGTTCGCGAACGGCGCCGTTCACGCCGCTCGGCCGAGCTCGGCTGTTGTCGGAACACTTCGCCAATAAGGCGAGTGTTCCGACACTCGTCTCGGCTTGGCACTATAACTGAGCTCAGCCAAGCGATCGAGGACGCGCGACGCGGTCCGTGCTGTCCGTAATCGTATCGTTCAAAGATTATCACGTTCACATAACTTTCTCAGCGAGTTAACTCGGTTTGCTGGAAACGCAACTTGATTTGACGCTCTAGCAATATAACTCGAGTTACTCGATTATATTAAGGGGGGGGGGTAAGGTTAATTCGTACAAAAAAAGGCATGTTTTTGTGAATTTTTTGTGACGACACAGTTAAAATCTCTTTATTAAAACCAATGGTACATTAAAGTATGACATTTGAAGAATATTGTGTAAACTTTTCAAGAAGAAATATTAAAAAATACGACAATGGCAGCAGTTATTCGGACGTGTCTCGGAAAAACTTGTCATCATAACTTGGTGTTAGATCATCTGAAATAAAAAATCAAAGTTCATTCGTTAGATTATAGGTTTTCCCAGGTAACGCTGGGAGGGTTTTTTGAAATTTCAATTTTTCAATTTTTTGTAACACTTTGAAGGGAATTTTTTGCGAAAAATATCGACTAATTTGTAATTAAAAAATAAAAATTAATAACAAATTTGAAAATAAGTCTCCAGCGTTACCTCGTAAATTATGTACAGAAATAGTGTTCAAAATTTCAAAAGGATCGGTGCAGTAGTTTTGAAGTTATGTTGGACACCGAAAACGTGAGATGTGGGGAAAACGCTTTAAAGTTTTGCACACTGTAAAATTCAAAATAAAACTCAACACTTATTTTATACTTACACATAATCGTCGATGCCATGTTCACACAGCAAAGAGCTTTCATCATCAGCATATTTTTGTCCTTGTCTACGCAAAACTCTTCCAATACAATAGCACGTCCGGTAGTCCTCAGGTGAGCGCGTCTCTAAGCTGCCCGAGCAGGTATAGAAAATCAGTCTGAGTATCGTTCAAATGTTCATAATTTCGTCAATTTTGCTCCGATTGACTTGAAATTTTGACACAATATTCTTGCGATGTTATACATTCATTTAAAAAATTAAAAATAAAATGCAAAAAAAAAAGTTAAAAACCTTACCCCCCCCTTAACTCGAGTCGGCCATCGCTAACTCGTATAAAAGGCCGGCTGAATTAAATTAGGAATATTTTTAGTTATTATATTTGACAAATCATTATCGACAGATAAAATTCTATGCCATTGTTTATTTACATCTTTTGTCTTGGGGTAAATATAATGTTTAAAAAATGTGTTTTATTATTTTATTTAATAAACTAGCTGTTTGTTCCCGACACATTTCGTAACCCGTTACTCGGGTTAAAGATTTAGTTAAAAATAAGTTTGGGGGGGGCCACAATGGTTCCTTTATTTTGCAGTAATAACAATAAAAACAATGTATCCATTTAATCTAGGCTGGAATGGATAGGATGTCCAGAAGGCAATTATAGTCTATGTATTTCGCTGGGACTTAAAGAATAAGATTGCAAAATTTGGGTCAGATCGGCAAACGGTTTAGATTTGAATATAAAATTCATCAGGTGAGAGGGTGGGGTAAAAGGGGGAAGGTGAAAGTTGTCTTTGTTACCCGCCGGGTCCTAAAGAATAAGTATGCAAAGTCTGATCGGTTGAATGGTACAGATTTGCATTGAAAATAAATCAGGGGATGGCGAAGGGGTAAAGGGGGAAAAGGAAATGTCGCCTCCGTTACCCGCCGGGTCCTTAAGAGTAAGTATGCAATATTTGAGTCCAATCCATCGTACGGTACATATTTGCACTGAAAACATATCAGGGGGTTGGGGAAGATGTAAAGGGGGACAGAGGAAATGTCGCTTATGTTACCCGCTGGGTCCTTAAGAATAACAACGGAAATTTTGAGTCCGATCGGTCGAACGGTACAAATTTGCATTGAAAATATATCAGGGGTGGGGAAGTGGTACAAGGGGCGGGGAGGGGTACAGGGGAAGGGGAGAAATGTTACCTATGTAATCTAGGGAGAATTGTTACCTACCGTTCACTTTAGAAAAGCCGCTTGCATTAGTGTGAGTAACAGTCCGTTTACAAAATCTCGTAACATTCTTTTTTTGAGTAAATGACAGACGCAAAAAATAAATATAAATATTATTTTAGTTTCTTAACCTAAAATAAGCATAGGTACAAGTTATATAAAAAAACTCATTCCGTTTTCAAAATAAATATGATTTCAAAATAAATAAAACGAAAACTTTTAGTATATGCATTTTTTAAATAAAATACCTACACTAAATTGGATTTTTTTTTAAATATTTCACTTTATTGTTATCAACTACCTGCTATATCGCATATGTCTATCAACTATCTGCTATATGTCATTGGTATTAATCATGAATCAAAATATGTAATTCTCTACGTAACACTGTCCGTCACCAATGCTACAAGAATGCTCCGATAACAATGAGGTATAAGAAGCATAATTATCTTTTTAATAATGTCCATCACTAACGTTATCAAGACGCTACTCTAGATAGCGCTGTTCTATCAGCATTAACTGGCGACCGAAATATATAACAAAAGCACTTCATTTTTGATGGGTTGTAGCTAGTTTTAAATTAATAATATACAAGCAGGTGTAATTCTAAATAAATGGTTTCAAAATATGTATAATAATTAATTTTAATCAATAAGATAAACTATTGTCATCTGTATTGGACTCCGATTATTAAATTGATTTAAGTCTGTGGTCACAGTATCGTGATCATGCAGTCACCGTATTTTTAAATAAAAAATATTAAACAAAGAAACGACCGCGCTGCGTGACTGCCAGGGTGATACTGCATGGCCAATGGAATAGCTTTAAAAAAGGAATGCCAGTACATCATTTACGTGTTACAGAGGGTATCACTTACACTAATGCAAGTGGCTTTCATAAAGTGAACGGACTCTACCCGCCGGGCCCTAAAGCATAAGTATACAAAATTTGAATTGAATCGGACAAACGGTGCAGAGGTATAGAGAACAGACAGACATTCAATATTTATCAATATTGAAAGAGTAGGTACCGGCGCCTTTTTTCCAAATAATTTGTACGAATTCGAATTTCGGATGCAACGTGAGTCAAAATTTCAAAGCAATGGTTGAAGATCTTTACGAGATTTAAGATTTTGGACAATCGCATATTTTATATACCTACTATTTATTTATATAAATAAATAGTAGGTATATAAAAACAAAGCAGGTAAACAAAAACATCCTTGTATTTGAATGAAACGTTGTGTCAAAATTTCAAAGCAATCGGTGAAGAACTTTCAGAGATTAGCGATTTTGTTCAAACGTATATATACATTTTTATTTATATAGATTATCTATTGATTTAGTGGAATAACCATTATTATATGCTATCTGCTTAATAAGGTTTAATTCAGATGTATAATTAAGATCAGATAAAGGAATTGTAATTAATCTATGTATCATGGAGTGAAACGCCGCGAGTTTTTGGTAAATAGGATGATTCGATGGATTGTGTTTGATGATATCTGAGTACGTGTCTTTTCTAACAATGTTGAATTCTATTTCATTTTTTATCAAAGTTACATTTAAATGTAAGAAATTTATTCTCTTATCTTTACCTATTTCTAATGTGAACTGAACGTTTTTATGTGATTTATAGAGAAAAGAATACAACAGGCAAGAGTCGCCTTCAACAAAATATCCAAAATCCTTGAATCCTTCAACAAAATATCCAAAATCCTTGAATCCCCCAACGTAGATTTAAAGGTTAGGAAAAACTTGATTAAAATTCTTGTCTGGAGTCTGCTATATGGCAGCGAAACATGGACCATCGGCCAGAGCATGTCCGCGAGTCTAGCGGCCTTTGAGATGTGGTGCTACAGGCGCATGGCGAGGATCCATTGGTCAGAACATATCCGAAACGACGGTTGAGTTGAAAAGAGGCGGCTCCTTAACAGAATCGCCCAACACCGAGCAATTTGGACAGGCCATAATATAAGGCAATTGGGCCTGCTTTTAACCATCGTCGAGGGAAATGTTGAAAGCAACAATCGTAGAGGCCACCCGAGATTAAGCTACGTAGACCACATAGTAGCACCTACCAAGAAATAAAGAGGCTGGCAGGTGACAGAAAGGAGTGGAGAAAGTGAGAGCTTGTTGCCGACCAATCCTGGGATTGCGACCCAAAAAAAAGAGAAAATTTAAAATATATGCAATTGTCTTTCTGTCCCTAACCATATGCAAAATATGTCGTCAATATATATTTTCCAACAAATTACATTTTTTAATAAAAGTACACCACTATTAAATTTTTTTTTCTAAATTTTTAACGAAAATATCTGCAATTAAAGGGTTTGTGCTACTCCCCATTGCTAAGCCATATTTCTTATAAATATTATGTTATTGATTTGAAAACAGTTCTGCTTACACATGACATAAAATAATAATGTTAAATCATAAATTAGGTTTTTTGACAAATTCGAAAGATTTAACAAATTAGCGATAATAATTGTTTTTCTTTCTTCAATTGGTATGCTCGGGAATAAATCGATTACATCAAAGGACACCAACAAAGCCTGGTTTGGAATTTCCAAATCCTGTAGACAATCAAAGACAAGAGACAGACAATCTAAAGAATTCTTAACTGTGTAGGATGATTGAAAACATTAGACGTCATAATTACTTTATTAATTGCTTATGCCAGTTTATAAGTTGGTGCATTATAATTAGACACTACCGGCCTAATAGGCTTGTTTAATTTAAGTATATAAACTTACTTGTAACGATTGTGATCATTTTTATATTGGTAAAACAAAAATAAACTTCGAAACTAGGGTTGAAGAATACATCAAAGCTTTAATTAGCAATGTTGAGTCCGATTTTGCAAAATGTTTAATAGAATACGAGCATACATTTAAATTAATACAGATTTAAAAATTTTACATACATACTAGTTATAAGATTCCACAAATAAAAAATCTAGAAATACTTGAAATTAGGAAAAGTGTTAATTTTAATTCAAATATAATAAATAATCAGACAAAATTTGTGCACAACCCACTATTGAATATTTTTTCACATAAAATTCCATCCCCTTCAGATGACATTCCATAATTAACACCTCCGACCCCCCCTTCCACCCCTTGTCGTCATATTCACCGTAACACACTTGCATAGTTTATCTTCTTCAATTTTATTACACAAATAATCCTGAAGGAGAGAACATTGTTCTCGAAACATGTAGATGTAGGACATGAAAACAAGGTGATTTGTGTTTTTTTTAATTTAAATATTTTGAATTATCCGCTGATATGTACCGCGTCTGGTTTCTATAACTACGCCACAACACGTGTTGTAAAATTCATTGAATCATATTTTTATTCAATTTAGAAACACCAGATACTCACATTTCAGAGCTTAAATAGTTTCATAAATACTTTTCTTTTTAAAAGACATAAAAAAAACTACCCCAATTTTTTTCGAATTTTGAAGACCTTAAGGCCCTACCCACACACAATCAATATTATATTCAATGATATTGGAGAGACTGAATCCCACAGACGGCTCAATATTATCTAGGTACTTTATATCGGGTCTTATGAAAAAAAATGTTAAATCGATATATAAAAATATCAATTGAGATTTTTAATGTTTGATTCAAATTATTTTAGGTTAAATTTTTTTTATTTTAAGGGATCCTACATACATACAGGGAAAATACATTCAAATTTAAATATTTTTTATCGCGTAAATATAACGCATATAAAGATAGTTTTATTATAATTGTTTACGAGAAGGTTGATTTAATATGTTTCATTAATCAATTATTTTGAATATTTCCAAATAGCTGAGTTTATGGCTCCTGACCAAGGTAAAAAAAGTTATTTTTTCATTTTTTGATAGATGCATTTGTTAACTCTTAAAATACTGTGCTAAAAATACCTTCTGGAACGGTGTTGTAACACAGTGTTATATGATTAAAAATCGACATAGCTTTTAATATGTGGTAAAAAATATATATTTTCAATACAGATAAGACTTTTTAAAGTCCCTTTATATAATTATGTATGGTAGACATACATATTTGAATTCTTTTACTAAATTATCATAAAATCATGGCGTATTGAATTTGCGTGCGCTCACGCCGACGCATCATTACCAACTAAATTCAACGACGCGGCGACTGCAGTCCTTCTTTGTCTAACACGTGTTACGCGACTCGACCGTGCTCTTTCGATATTGTTTTCTCTTTCATCGAAACCCAAGCAACTGTCATCTCTGTCCTACATGAAATGTGTGGTATTGTCGGGCTCTTTCTTGCTCGATTTAACTGCGATGCGCAATATTCTGCTCTCTTTTACATACTGGCCAAAAAACGAGAGTAATGAATAAATATTTTTTACCTAAAACATCCGTACATTTGTAACAGTTTAATTTAGTCATTTTGGTGTGAAAAAGTCTATTCGATTATTACAAAAAATGTGACGTTTTAGTTTTCGTAAATAAGATAGATATTTCCTATTTTCTATGACATGTAGACCTACGTTACACCACCGACACACAGGAGTTAAGTATGCTCTCACCAAATATTTCAAAGCGATTTGTAAATTTGACGGAGGTACAGCGGTACCTAAAATTATCCTTCAGAAAAATATTTTTTTCTGTTTTCAGAATATCTTTTTCTTGAAACTACGTTTTAAGACCTGGTTGACAACATATAAAAAAACGATACACTAGTCTTAAACTGTTTGAAAATCCAGTCTTTATGGCATTACGTAAGGATTTTTTTTATTTAAAAGGCCCCCTTATATTTTTTTTGATGAAAATTGTGAAATAAAATTCGCTGGTCCGTCATTTTTTTTTCTATATCGAAATTCCCTTGTACGATACTGTAAACCTGTATGTTTGGTTTCTAAATATATTTCTATTTCATTTTTTTGATGAACCGTATGGCTTAACTGCTGTCAACCGCCTAGCAGCAATTTCGTAAAAGTGTCCTCATGGAAACAGCGTACACCGCAAACTGTACTTTAGATGCGAGTACCAAAATTTGTTTACAGTCAGTCTTCTATATGTATATATTGATTATGAGTATAAATAAACAAATTGATTTATCGTTTGCTTGAAAATAATTACGAAAAGTACACCCTCGTACTGCGCACGACCCGTGGTGTGGGGCCGTACGTGTTGTCACACAAAGGTCTTTCTCCACAACGTGCGGAGCTGGTAGAGGTGATCGACCAGGATCGTAAATTTGAAAGATATTTTTCTACCTACTGAACCAATGAACGATAGTTCACTAAAGTGAACTATACCGTTCGTTAGTATTCTAAAAGATCAGTTCGTTCATGAACGACCCATCTCTGTCCGACAGAGTAATCTGTACCGATGAACAGATTGCAACACGCGGAGGATCTGCTTTGGGGAACCGGAAAAAATACCCGGGCTGGTTGTAGGTAGCATCGCAAAGCCCTCGTTCTAGGCGCTTGCCGACTGCATCATCGCGAGTATTTACCAGCACTTAGTTCCCACTCGGAAACTAATTAAATAACGCGAGTGATAAATAACTGATTAAATATAAATTACGTTATAGGCGAGGGGGGGGCATAGTGGGATACTTAAGACTCAAACATACCTACAAGATAAAATATTATGATTAAACAACAAGTTTTGACTCAATTTCATGGTTCAATGCATTGCGAACGACTATGGATATATTTTTCACGATTACGATAAAAAATCTACGATATGTGAATACATAAATGTAAAATGGAATTTTACATTTATGTATTCACATATGGAATTAAAGTAACAATACAGTTGTCCCGCTATGCCCCCTGTGTGGGGGCATAGCGGGACAACTAACTAACTAACAAAATGAAAACTACTTTTTTAAAAAAATATTGTAATTTTAATTAAGAAGTCCAGAAAGTACTCCTTCAAAACGAAAAATTAAACACCACAGTATATAATTGAGTTCGATAAAGAATTGCTTTTTAATTTCACGTAATTTTTTTAACGAACTCACTGTTTTTTATTATTTTTTATATAGCATAAACGGCTGTCGAAATGGCATGGATCGCACGTGAAGGTCACGTGCCGACTGAAGACCAATTAAAGCGAGCCCTTTGAAACATTGCACGGCTTTCTTTCGAGCTGTCATAGGGATTTACCGCTATGCCCCGCTATCCCCTATGCCCCCCCCTACCCTACCCTAATACCTATATAAATTAAGATTCGATTACGATTAAAATGTAGCGTATAAATATTTTATTCCGTGTACAAAATAAAGAACATAGCCGTATTTTACGTGGCCACACGCTCATATAAATAATACGGTGGCGTCACTGAAAAAGATTATGTTTTATTAAAAGTTGTGTTTAGATTAACTGACCTGACCCAACCGTATAAAGCTCGGTAAGAAAACAAGAAGTAATACTGCCGGTAGTGGTCAGTGCGGCCGCCCAACGTCCCTTGCTGCTCAATCCAGGTGACAGTTCGGGTCGGACACATATTTCGGGGATTCATGTATACCTTTCTCACCAGAAACACACTATCTAGTAACATGTTATTTCATTATTTATTGGCGTATATGTGCTTAAAGAGCTTATATACTCGTAGCTGTACGAAAATTCATATTATTATAGTTACATTCTTTTAAAATTGTATATTATTTTGAAGTATGGGTGATTTTCAATGTATACTCATACGTAAAAAACTTGTTTACTTTATATACCTTAAAAAATATATTTTATTTATATCTAACATTTTGAATATTATTATTTACAGGATTCCTTTTATTTCAATTATGTCTGTATACTAACTATATTTATAATATGAAATCGTTATAGGTATTATATAATATACATGTTTATGTTATTGGTTGATATGGCAGTTACCTACCTTGTGATGCAACATAATTATTTTAATTTACGTCTTCAAAAATAGTTATATTTTGTGGTGTCATTATTAATGTAATTAATAAGGATATACTTTGTTTTCACCATTTATGAGTGATGAAAATAAAGAAAAATTTTATCATTTACATTTTCATTTAACTATTAATATTGAAGAGGGTGCATTTTTGGTGCACCCTTTAGCACCTGGCGGGTAACATAGGTAATATTTCCCCTCCCCCTTCATCCCAACCTCTCCCTCTGTATAAATCTACACCGTTTGGCCTATCTGATCCAAATTTTGCATACTTATTCTTTAGGACCCAGCGGGTAACAGACGACATTTCCCTATCCTCCTTGACCCCATTTCCTCCCCTTAATATATTTCCTGTACAAATCCACACCGTTTGACCGATCCGACCCAAATTTTGAATTCCTAGTTTTTAGAATCCCACGGATAATAAAGTGACATTTTTCTTTTGCCTTCATCCCACCCCTTCACCAACGATATGTTTTTTATTCAAATTATTAATTTTTTTACAAAACCGTTTGACCGATTTGGCCCCAGATTTTGAATACTTATTCTTAAGAACCCGGCAGGGAGCATGACATTTCCCACTCAGCTTTGCCCCAACCCTCTCGTTATATTTTTCTTACAAATCTGTAGGTAAATCTTTAGGGCCCGGCGGGTAGCGTAGGCGACATTTCTGCCCTCTCCCTTCACCCCACTTCCTCCTCTAATATATTTTCTGTACAAATCTACAGCATTTGAACGATCTGACCCAAATTTTGCAAGCTTATTCTTTAGGATCCAGCGGGTAAAATATGCCACATTTCCCTCCCATTTATCCCAGCGTTGATTAAATGGAAACATTTTTTTTATCGGAGGCTTTGCAAAACAATGGAATCTTTGTTTTTCCCCAGAATCTTATTTTTAACTTAATCCTTAATCCGTGCAACGCCGGGTACGAATAGCCAGTTATTTATAAAGTATCACTTAAAGTATGTAAATTTTATGAATTATTTTCCTATTCAATACATTAAAACTTACCTAAAATAGTTGTTTAATTATCAAAAAAAATTATCGCGTATAACGCAATTACGAAAAGATAAATAATGGGCTTTTTCTCAATTTTTCATAACTTCAAGATCAATCCGAAGACAGAAAATGTTGACTAATCGTTATGAGACTTTGTATATAATTAAAAATGCAATTAAGTAACCTTTATTCGCTTTTACAATTCAACTCAAGACGAATTTTTATCCATAAATTAGTGGCCCACCCTAATATGTAATCTTATTTAACTAAATTTGAAGAAGTTTTCATTTGTATCATAGGAAATGGGTGGGGTTTTCATAAAGAGAGGGGTGGTGTTTATTTTTTCCGCAGGGTCCTAAAGAGCAACTATGCCAAAAATGTATGGTTGTTAATTCAATTTGGAATATATTATTTGGATGCTAAATTATTTCAGGTGGTGGGAGAAGTGTAGGAAGGAGGGGAATACATTTTTTTGGCAAGGTGCTAAACAATAACTGCGGAAAATTTAGAAAGGACAGCATTGAATTTTATTTGGGACTGTGGGACAGAGTAGAGTTAAGGGTGGATAGAAGGTGTAACATTTTTCAACGCATAAAATACAACTACTTGCAAACAGCGAATCCTGTTTGCAAGTAGTTGTATTTTAAATTTGTTTTCATGTTATCTATTCGTTATTCAACTCCCACGTTAACAAAAATATATATATTGGAGCTGCAAAACTAATTAAGAACTAATATAAAACGAATTTTAAAGGTAAACCTTTGCAAAAGAACCTGGTTATCTATGGTATTTTGTTTCCTTTAATACTTTTATAATAAATCCAATAGCAATCCAATTTATATAAAATTTGCAAACCCTTATTAATATCAAAACAATTGTTTCCATAACAATATGATTAGTTTGTTTGTTTTTAAGTATACACTGTATTCTGATGAAATAACCGTTGGCCCCGAAACAAATATATTCGATAAATAGTAATTTATATAGAATGTTTCCTTGATATTCGAGTCAGATTGTTTAAATCGGGGTCCGGTCAGTAAAATAAAACGCCAATTTTAGATTGCTGAGAAATCCTGAAGCTCCGCCGTCATTGGCGAACACTGTCAGATCAATCCAAACTGTTTATTCCCCGGGGAGGGGCGGAGAGGCCGCCCGGGAACGCCTCGTCCCATCAGTAAACACATTATTTACTCTCGCTACTGCCTGGCTATGCAGGAAAAACCTCTTTGAAATCAACCGCCTCCTCCCAGGCGGTTGATTTCAAATGGCAGTTTCTATTTCACATATTTTTAAGAGGCCCCAGTACACGAATTTCGTATTTGCTCTCGATTTTGCTAAATTAACGTAAACTTATTAAATCATTTTGCAAAACCCATAGCTAAACAGGCTTTTAATAAATTTTATTATGATAGATCCATTTACTCTTGAAGCATTTTTTAAAAAAAATATGAACAAATATATTGTTATAACATCAAAAAAATTATAACGCGGAGGGCCGCCAACCGGCGGCCAGCCCGCGCATTTTAGACTATATAAAAAGATTAAATATTCAAATAATAATAATAAAAAAAGATTAATTTGAAAATAAGCTTAAGACAGCGATTAAATAAAAGTCATAAAATATCAATATTTAAAAACCGTTATTTTTCGAGAAAATTGCTCATTCATTCCAAAATAAATCAAAATTGACCCGAGGACCTTACGAAGGTTAATTAATTTGATTTCTTGATTATGAGGTATAATTTTTTGAATATATTTATATTAATGACAGTGAAATTTTCTTAATATGCATGTAAAATTTAATTAAAATAATCGATATTTTAATGGTTTTATGGATACTGCAATATAGGAAACAGAATGTTTAATTTTTGTCTTGTTTTTAAAACGATATATTTAACAATTTGTCCAAAAATATTAATATCTGAATAACACCACTTCTTCTTCAAACTGTATAAATCAATTTGTAAATAAAATATTTGGTCTTTATTTGAAAATATACGAGATTAAGTGTACCAAAGATAATTAACTTTATTGCATGAAAACTAAAATAGTGTTTCGGGGTTATAATTTTTTTGATGTTATAACAATATGTTCATATTGTTTTAAGGAAATTCTTCAAGAGTAAATGGGTCTATCATAATAAAATTTATTAAAAGCCTGTTTAGCTGTGGGTTTTGCAAAATGATTTAATAAGTTTACGTTAAATTTAGCAAAATCGAGAGCAAATATGAAAATCGTGTACTGGGGCCTCTTAAATGCTTGCATTACCCAATTGAGAAGTTGCAAATATGACAAATATAATTCCGTCATTTTATAATACGAGTAGTACCTATTTACAATGGATATCTATTGCTCTATCTAGTGGTTGTAGTGCATGCACGTTGTGTTTATTGCCAATAAAAAAACATCGAAGTTACTAATTCATATGAATTTTTCATACAATATCTCACTCTATCTATGATGTTATATATATCTATGGTACTTGTCAAAATACAACTAAATGATTGATAATTCGATAATCATATTACGAGGAATGCATTATATGTAAGGTTTTTGGAAAGGTTTATGTAATTTTTATTATATAGTTAACATGTCATTTCATCAGTACAATATAGTTACGCGGATCATGGGTTCTGCAATAATGGCAAATGCTAATGGTTTGATACCTAAACTTATATTACAATTAATATATTATGTTGCCTTGGTTTGGTAGATTTTTGGATAGTGTTAATGTTTATCAAAATATCTAGATTTCTTTAACGATATAGAATATGTTTAGAATCTCACTAATTCTATTTTTTAGGTTATACTTCTTTTGGCACATTTAAGTTTAAATTTTGATTGTAACGAAAGTTGCGCACGCTGCGCAGCATGCAGCGGAAATGCGAGACCATGAAGACATTTTAGTACATATGCGACGAAACGCGCGCCTATTCATGTGCACCAGAAGTTAGCCGTCAAAGAGAATAAAATGTATATATTCCAAATATTCTTTATGGTTGTGGCGTAACTGTCAAAATTTATTGTAGTAATATAAATAATGTTTTGCCAACCATCTTCAATCGAATACCAATCATAAAAATGCTTAATTCAAAAGCTGATGATTGGATATTGAATTGAAAATTAGAACTATTTATTGAATTACGATTTTAGCATCAAAATGCCAACAAGGGGCTTAACGCAAGGATTTTTGTAATTCATGTTATTGTTGTTGATCTGTTCCTCCTAAATCCTTGTTGTTCTTCTCTATTTGTGATGGTTTTTTTTTTTTGTTTGTTTGTTTGTTTGTTTGTTTGTTTGATAAGACCAATCATGACATACGATATCGAAGCAAGAGCAGAGACGGTGAGAACTAAACACCTCCTCAGAACTACCGAGATGAAGATCCTAAGAGTCATTGCGGGCAAGACCCTCAGAAACAGAGAACCCAATGCGGAAATTCGCAGAACCTGCGACATACAAGACATTGTAAGAAGGAGCAAGCAGAGAAGGCATTTCTGGAGGGAATGAATTCCATGCCGAGAGAATGGAGCAGACAAGACTTTCCAGAGCCGTGATGTGCGGGATTCCAGAGGGGCGCCGACCGCCAGGGAGACCACTAAATAGATGGAGAGAGCTGGAAGTCCTCGTCACAAGACCAGGACTGACATGTCAACACAGATCAAGGATCTAACAAAAGAAGAAGAAGAATATGTTATTGTTGATGTTTGCCAGAATGTCATCAGTTTAGAAGTGTTCGCTGGTAAAACTTTTTAATTACTATTCGGTTCTTGGCATCAGCATTTTAATAATAGAGACGATAACGTCAATTGAGAAATCTCAGAGAAAGTCGCTATAGTCGTGGTATTAATGTATTAGTACCTATTTTTACATGTGCATAGTTTTGATTTAATATTTTAGTACGTGGTTTGTTTATGTATGCCAAAGAAGTATAACTTCTAACATGTATACTTAAGTACACGCACCCACTTTTTTTTATTAAAATTTGACGGGAAACACATTTTTGCGACACGCCATTCATTGATTGGGGCAGCGAGGTCCGAAATTATGGTATTCAGGTTAAATGCTTAAGTTAGGTAAACCGCTTACTTTTTTGGTAATATCGTCGCTGTATATATAATAAAGCCAATGTGCTGTTTAGTCCATTCTGAGATGAAGAATCAATTTTTCAATTTTTCTTATAAATAATGGAGATTTACTAAATAACATTGCCGTTCATCAGGAAAGTCTGCCTAGTAATTATTTAAAATATTTTTTATAAATCTAGTCTGTGCAATTACAGTTTCATTCGTTTATCTTAGAAAGTACTAAAACGGCACTTAAGCTTAATTATATATACAGCGACTATATATTATCATATTGGTAATATATAGGTAATAAAGAATATTTTTACACATCTCACAGCGAAGGCAATTGATACGTAAACCATGGCTTTCTGCTCGTTTGGCGATCACGCCGAAATAAACCGATTATGTTAATCTACGTACTGCAGAGATATTTTACTCTTGAATTCAAAAATTAAGTAACTGTCATTAAATAATATAAATCTTGCTGCCTTTACGTGAGTAATAAGTAAAATTATTTAAACAAATGTATAGTTTTCTTCAAGTAGGCTTCTCAGCTAATATAACGTAATTTTGATATTTCTACGCAAACTGAGATATCTACAAAAAAGTAATTTTACAGGAGAGTTGTTTTAAATTTGGCTTCACATACAAAATGTACGTATTTATCCACTTTGAAGTCTGTTTTTTTTACTCTTAAAAAAGTAGAATATATATATTTTTTTAAATTTTCAATGCCTCGAAGAGTATTTTATATGTATACACAAAAGTCAAAAATGCCTTTTTGGTAGATGTCCAAAATTATTTAGGGATCATAGTTGTAAGTTGAGTTAATTACATTTAGGTAACAAAATCGTTTTAAAAAATAAGTCTTCAAATATATTATTAAAGTAATCAAATATCATTTTAAAAGTAAAGTAATATAATAAGAATTCTGTCTGGCTCTATTGACGCATATTGAAAGTTTCCTGGGTGTATAGAGTGAGGAATGTTGAAGTCCTCCGGCGTATGGGAAAAGGAAAGAGGAGTGCTGCGGACTATCAAGATAAGAAAGCTGGAGTATCTCGAACATATTATGAAAGGACCACAATATTGTCTCATCATTATCTAGGGGAAAATAAGTGGTAAAAAAGCGTTAAAAAACGCCTCATCTCGTGGATGTGGAGCTGGTAGGTACAATTGTAACTCGACTGAGTTGTTCCGCGCGTCGGTGAATAGTAAGTAATTCAGTATATCCCCGACAGGAGCTGGCATTGCATTAAGATGATTCTGTCTGAAATCTCTACATTATTTTTAGCTCGCAACGTTATTTCCATCATTTCAAATTTATAAAAATAAGACGCCATATTGTTTGTCACAAATTTTAAATGAAAAAATTGTGTTTTTTAAAGAATATGTAAAAAAAAATATTTGAATGTGTTGAGTCTCTCTTCGAATAAATATTTTGCCTTGACTTGATTTAAGAAGCACAATTTGTTCATTATGTGTCGGAGTAACAAAAGAAAATTTTAAATTTATTTACGCAAGAAACCCAGAAAACATCATATTGTTTGAAAGATTTTTTTATAATCGTAGTTTTCATACACACTTTATTACTTTCACATACATGTAATAATATTCATATTTAAGCAAACGCGCATTAATGGAATAATTACATGATAACGAATGTTTGCTTTAATAGTAATAATAATATGTTTATTTCAGCGAAACCAGGTTGAGTGTGCAAAACCTGGTCCGCCATATAAATATACAAGTTACGTACAAAACTAAGCTAGTGAAGTAGAAGCAGGGAGTGATGTATAGAGCAGCAACACGATATCTCAGGAGCGGAATGAATCTATGGAAGCGATCTTCGGCAAACATTACGGAAGCGCTACAATAACGTGCCAACTCGAACAATATTCTATACTATCTACATAAATTATTTGATATATTGAATTCGTAGACGGTTGTGCGTCACTCAGCTGCCGAAAGCCTCAGCAAATCAGAGTGGTAAAATGTATTATGTTATAATAAAATTATTCTGTACACGCAACAGAATCATGTAATCATGTAATCATGTAAATACCGTCCGCACAAAGACCAAATAAATAATGATTAATTGTATCTCTGTACGCGCATGAACTTTGGCCAGAGTTGTCGTTTGTATTATTAATTTGTAGCGGAAACACAAATTTTTGTTAAAACCAAACGTTAGCCTTAATCAAATTATCCTCCATATCGTAGTTAGAGACGTGACATACCGACGGTCCCCGCATCGCCCCGCCGGTCTGTATGAATATTACATTTATGCTAACTCATGTGGCGGTGTACATTACTGTGGAGTGTAATAATGTGTAAATATGAAGAGATTTGCCAGGCGCTATGGAACTGAGCCGGCGCTTCTCAATATTTAGACGGCCGGGGACCGCTCATTGGTCCATTCATCTGTTTTATGATTTTTAACACTACTACATTTACTGTAGTGAAACATATCTCAAAAGCACCCAAAAATCACACATAATTAAGTATTGTGACCTCATCGGGAAATTAATCCGTAACCTTGAAAATGAGAAGCCAGTGTCGCGTAGTAATACGCGGGCCATAATATTTATTTATTTTATTTCATATACGCAAAGAAGTGATTTTTTAAACAGCTAAAAATGATTAAATAAAAGAAAATGATTCAAATTAATTTGTAAACAAAAGTAGTAAAAGGGAAAATAAGTAGGTACTACAATGCTAGGATAATGATTACAAACTAGAAATAGAAAAACAAAATATTAAACAATGCAAGATATAGAATATAACAAATTACAACCATAGTCAAATTAACAATAATTCAAAAAATCACGAGTAATAAAGACAAAAGACAAATATATGTAAGTATTACTAATAATTTACATAAATTAAGATATAATGAAATTATCCGATAAAGATTTCCCTATCTGTGAAGTCTTCTGAGAGATAATTCGTATTAACATTATCGCAAGTTGAAATGTTATACTTTGTCTAGTGCTCCTAGAAGGGATATGATAGAAAATTAGATGTGCTCTTTCCCTCTCATCACCAGATAATTTATTTTGTCTAATTAGAGACAAAAGAAAGCTATAGTTTATGTCCGCTATTGGTATCTGTAATTAAAAATCAATAAAAAATTATTTATTTTAATTGAACTGGACTAGTTCAATATTATTACAGCGAACGCTCTATTGATTTATTGACACTCAAGAACAAGTTCTTGGGCTAGTTGAGTGGTAACATCCAATTTTTAAAAGATTATATCATATTAGTGATATTTAAAAATATGGATAAATTAAATAATAAAGTATTATGCAACAGCGGAGGAGAGGGGGGTGTTACATACATTTTTCAACAAACATATTTCCCAGATTATAAATAGTAGGTACATATTAAGTCTGTATCTTAGCAAGTTCGTCTGTTCTGTTTAATAATCTATCAGGCTCTAATAAATGAAAAAAGGTAATATTTTTAAATAAAATAACTCTTTGTTTAACACCACCATATTGAATTTAAACCGACTAGTTTCAACTCACAGCTGAATCTTCTTCATCAGGGTTCAGTATTAACTAAACAAAAACAGAATTACAAATAATCAAGAACGCATTAAGGGAAGAAAGAGACAGAATGTCAACTGTGATGGGGGTTGAGTGAAAGAGAGCGGGTATTGGTAGTTAACTGGAAGGGGAATATATCTAGAATTGGGCTAAGCGATAAATCTGTTGATTAAGTAAATATTTTTTATTTATTTTTAATGATTTTTTTATTTCCAAGGTTTCTAAATTATTGAGACGCATACCCATGTCATTTCTATAACGTACATCTACACCCGAAGATTGGTAAAATGCGTGTTTTTTTTTTTAATAGAAAAACGGTAAAATGTTGTCGTATAATGAGAAAAATCTGTGTCACAGTAATCCATGATCTAGTTGAAAGAATGGTGGATATGGGATAGTAATGATCGACTTCTAAAGATAAATGAGTCTGGGCCATCAATTTTTCCGTGAACCTAGCAATTTTATAACGCCTCATTATATAGAGTCTTTAGAAGTATTTTCGTATTAATTCATTCAGTTACGATGTGTTAAATCAATAGGATCTGGCATAAAAAAAATATTTAGCAAAGCATCTCGAAGGAAACTAAAGACCCGCGCAACACACTGAAAGTGGCAATGAAAAATAGATATTTAATATTTCGGTTGTATCTGGCGGAATAATTAACGTGTGAACTACGACATTAAGTTTCGAAGAGTTCCAATTGTATGGAAGGGTTTTTGAAGGATATTTGTATGAAAGCCAGTACATGGTGCGTCAGCAAAAATATATATTTTAATTAAGAAAAATAAAAATCTAGTGAGGTAGCCAAGAAAATCTTTTTGAAGCATTAAAATATATGGTATTGAAATTAACAAAACACCTGTTGAAGACAAATCATTAATGAAAGTGCTCTACAAATTACACACACTAATAATAGAATAGTAAATTTATTCACAATTCACTGCTATTTATATTAGGTACATCAAACTGACTTTGCCTAAGATCACAGAACCTTGGAGATATTTTTTTTCTGCCTTATTGATGTATTGCATAATTTTAAAAATTCTTAAAATCGAATGACAAACATGACATACACACGAATTAATTTCTTTCATACGTCGAGGAATTTTTTATTATTTTTGAAGACATTTTTTGAAAAAAAATAATTTATGAAAACTTATTATCCACAAATTACTTCGTATAAATAATATTGTAACAAAGTTGACTCTTTTGTTGCATGCGCGAAATGAAAATGAATTCATTTGAAGCAAAATCTTTGTGTTCTTTTTCAAATAAAATGTCAGGAAATAGTTCTGCTAATACTAAAAGAATGTGATAACTATCACCACCATAATTATTTGTGTATCCACCACTTCCCCATGGATCCTTATGTCTCTCTACTTTTCCCACTATCTGTTACAATCCTCTGATGTCGTCGCTACATGGTCAAAGCTTCTATAACCAGTGCGAGATCTCCATTCCATGGTTCCTCTCCATCCATCGTGAAACATGCAGATTTTTTGGTTTTCTGTCAATTACGCACTTTATCATATAGTTCAAGCTCTTTCATGGCTTTGTGGGCAAAATTTAATTTATATATGACATTTATAGTGAGGGTCTACGTCTAAGCTCTGTAGGGTAGTTGTGGAAACATGCTCTGGTTGTAGGTGGGAGTCCTCAAAGTTTGTAGTAATTCGCCTTTGAAAATATTTATGATCTAACTTTTTGAATGATTTTTAACCCTCTTTGCATATTTCTTGATTGATTATAACCTCGCATTACTTCCACCTCTTTATTCTGCTTTCTTAAGTTATTATTTGACCCAAGTATTGTACTTGTTGGGATTAAAATACAATAACATAACATTTTAATAATAAATTGAGGGTATCAGGATTAAAATCACCGCTTTGCATACGACGAAAATATACTTATGTAAATACGAATACCTGACAAAGTGTGTCAAATTCATATTTAATAACTGATTTTGGAAGCATGTTAGTGTTTACGAAGAATTTTCAAAAATTCATATTGATTTTAGATTTGATTTAAAGATAAAAAGTTTGATAGAATTTTAATAAGAACTACGGAAGTTATCGTATCAACAAAATTCGTTATTTTCTATAATATATTAGGTCCTTACATATGAAATTGGCGTTTGTATGGGAGGAACATAAAGCCGATTTTTTTTTATTATAATATATTTATTTAATCAAAGTATGTACCATTGCTATCTATGCACTTTTGCCATCTCATAGGTAGTTCATCGATCCCTTTACTAAAGAAACCATTCGGACGGGAATCAATAAAATCTTTGAAGGCGGTTTGGACTGCCCCATCGGAGTTGAATTTTTTCCTTTGCAAGAAGTTATCCAAATTTCGAAAAAAATGGTAACCTGTTGGGGCAAGGTCCGGAGAGTACGGTGGATGTCTTAGACATTCCAATTGAAGCTCCTCTAATTTGGTAGCCGTCTGTTGTGCAGTGTGTGGTCTAGCGTTATCATGAAGCAGCAGTGGCCTAGAGCGATTAACCAGCCTCGGTTGTTTAGCAGCTAGCTTTTCCATCATGGTTTGCAGTTGCTGACAATAGACATCTGCCGTAATCGTCTGGCCAGATTTAAGAAAGCTGTAGTGAACGACACCAGCACTAGTCCACCAAACGCTCACAAGTAACTTTTTTGGAGTCAATTTTCGCTTGGGGCATGGTTTGGCTGGTTCGGCAGGGTTCAGCCATTGCGATGAGCGCTTCCGATTATCGTACAGGATCCACTTTTCATCACAGGTAATGATTCGATTTAAAATCCCTTCATTATTGTGCCGGTTGAGTAATGCAACGCAGCAGTCAACGCGCGTTTGTTGATTTGCTTCACTCAATTCGTGAGGTACCCACCTTTCAAGCTTTTTCACCTTACCAATTTGCTTCAAGTGGATTAAAACAGTTTTATCACTAACACCGCAGCCTGCAGCTAACTCGGATGTGGTTTGCGATGGATTCGCTTCCACAATAGCCTTCAATTCTACATTTGGTCTCCGGCCGTCCACGGGGCTTGTTCTGCAAGTCGAAATTTCCAGAACGAAAACGTTGGAACCAAAAACGCACTGTGTTTTCTTTTGCGGCACCGTCGTCATACACATCATTAATCCTTCGAGCCGTTTCTGCAGCACTGGTGCCACGGTCGAACTCGTACTCGTAAATAACGCGATATTTCAAGTTTTTCATTTTGTAAACTGAGTGACGCTAAGAAAAAAACAATTGAGGAAAAAACAAATGAATTATAATTTTCAAAACACAAATACTTGAGTAAATAGCTGTATAAATTTGGATTTGTAATTCCTAACCAAAGAGAAGATATTTGAGATCAAATTTGCCAGTACGGCAAAACGCCAATTTCATATGTAAGGACCTAATATGTACCTATTTCAAATAATTCATATCGAATGTAAGATAAGTGTTATCGTTTACAAACTAATATATTTTCAAATCTATAATAATATAATATACATATACGTAAATAACGTCGTCTTTCTGAGACTTCTATAATTTATGTTAATGATTATTCCTCTGTGGACAAAATCCAGTTCTTATAACATATGTAAATACAAACTAACATATTGTTAAAATAATTAGTCAGTAATTATGTAAAAATGAATTAATTCTTATCTCCTTTTACAGTAGGTATATTATATTTTTTATGTATAAAATATTATGATGGTTAATTATAGTAAAATTTCCGTTCCTGATGTAATGTAGCAAGGCGAGCAAAACATATCCATTAATATTTCTTTGAAGATAAAATTAAGTACCCATTTATTGAATTTAGCAAAGTTTAATGTCTTCACCGACGATTAATTTTATTTCTGGTCACTGATTTACAGGAAATATTATGATAAGGAAGAAAAATAGCCAGAAAGCTTTGTGGCGTAATTTTACATATTTCAAACATAAATAAAACCTATACTTATAGAACCAAGTGGAAAAATCAGTAAATCAATAATTTTTTGGACATTATTTTTATTTATGCTTTTATTAGATGGTTGCAATCACAGGCCACCAAAATTTATAGACATGAACTAACGGATATTTCCTGGTTCGCGTTTTGGTTCCACATCGTTTGACTTGTTTAAAAAAATTACTACGAGCTTATAAATTTTGAAAAAATTATGAAATTAAATACTCTTAAATATAATTTCTTAGTAAATAGGTTGTGCTTTGTTACAAAATGACGTTTTTACTTGAAACTACTATATTTGGAACGAAATTTTAAAAAAAGCAAAGTATATAGTACACTCATTTGGTAGTTTTACCTGGAAAGTTTACCGGGAATTTGAAAATGGGTAATTTTTAGGGATTTCGTTGCGCTCTTTCCGAATTTCAACTTTGCCACCTCGTATCTTTGCCGCTCGTTCCGCCATATTGGAAAAATGGCACCTAAAAGCAGTTTTTTGACAATATCTCCTTTCCGACTCATTTCGCGATAAAAACATTTATATACAAAATGAAAATACATTTTTTCCCTAAATCAATACTTTTGGCCTACGAGCGCCGCAAAGAGTAACCTCTTTTTTTAGAAACAAATGACACTATTACTGTTTATACCACAAAAATATGCTTTGTTTGATAGGAGATATAATTATATAAGAATAAATACTTTAACTACATGTGCGTATCTTAAATATATGTACTTCCGCTGTGACCCAGTCCCCTCGCCTAAAGGGGTTTATTTCAACCTTGTACAATTTTGTACACTGTATAATGGTAGTGGATTAGGGTAGGCTACTTTCCTTTCTTTGATGATAAATCATGTTTTAAATTTTTTGGTTCACTTTGGGATATCAAAAAATGCTGAAATTAAATACCCTACAAGTACAGGAAGCGGGACCTTAAAAAAATTGACCTCAATTTCAAAGTACTATTGTGCAATCGCGTCTTAACACTTTGCCATATCACAAGGCGCGAGGATATTTTTGAAATATTGGTAGCTGGAACTGGCCATCAAATGGCTATAATCGCTCGGGTAACAAGGCGAAAGAGAAGGTAATGTTACTAAAATATTTCTTTGAATCGGAATAACGATTGATTTCTAGCTTGCAGACTAGCCAGACTGTCTATTGAGTGATCAATTGTTCATCTTACGCCGTTTCCTTTTCACTGCGTACCAAGTACAAGCTCCGAGTCTACTTTCTCCAGCAGTGATGTAGAACATTGAGCAGAGGCACCGATCTGCAACGCTTATGATTAATTCAACAAATAATGCTTACTCTTTTAGATAATTTCTCATCATTCATCCCGGAATAATAAGATACACTCTCTACATTGTTAGCGAAGCGGCCAAAATTCACACGCCATCCGGCGAAGAGGAAACATATTATTACCTCTGGCAGAATTATATAAATAATAATTGAACAAAGTAACAAAATATCAGAAATTAAGAGATAACAACGCATAAATCTTTTGGGTGTATCTTATACGCTGAGATGTTATTACAAAAGCCATAACCACAAAAATACGTTAAGTCGCTTAATTTTTTCTGTTGTGTGGACGCATAGGCATTGAGAGCAATTTACAGAAAGTGAAACGGCGCCATTTAAATATGACCTTCTTCTTTTCTTCTTCTTCCTTTGCACTATCTTGCACTTCCTTGCACTGTCCCAACTCATTGCCTAGGTAGGCTGTTGGGGTCGGCTCTTCTCGTTCTCAGGCTGTCTTCTTCGGTTCTGGGTGTCGCTTTTATCCAGGCCGTTTCTCTGTAGTATTTTGGAGCATTGAGTCATCCAGGAGTTCTTTCTTTGAAGCTCCATAGACATTGCCTGCTTCACCGTGTGGTTTGGTGGTCTGAGCCTTATGTGCCAATACCATCTCAACTGTCTTTCTTCCAGATTACTACCTACTAAAGTCCTTGACACCCAGGCTATTATGAATGCGTGAACTATTAAACCTATATTTTAGTGTTACTCCTGCCGACCATCTAAGCATTCGCATTTTTGCTGTTTCGAGTTGCCTAGAGTAGGAGTTGTACATAGTCCAGCACTCTGAGCCATCGCGGGTCTAACAATAGTCTGGTATATCTTTCCTTTATAGGCATTTTCGGGTCACACACGATTTCTGTTACGGATTTAAATTTCATAATCCACGATATGTCTGAGACGTACTCAAATACTCTGGACACATCGCTTGCAGAGAGGCAGTCAACCAGTTTTACACTGGTAAATCGCATTGTAGTTTTGGCTTGTTGAGGGCCTACAGGGGCGCGATTCGCTGTCCAATAATGTGCAGCCATCTTTGAAGCGGTTACGCCACTCCTTTATCCGTGAAATTCCCCTAATTTTGCGAATGGTTTCCACTTATTTATTATTGCCAAACTTTTGGCAAAATTTAATACAATATCGCTGTAAATTTCGCAACACTAGCCACCGCTCTAATCACACGTCTTCACTCAGAGGCTGACTGCCAGCGACCGACGCTTTTTGCGGGCCGAAAAAATCATGCATGCGTGTAAATGTCCCCTATTCTCCACCAATAAACACCTCCAGTGTTTCATTTTTTTGGACGGAAAAATTAAGGGCCCGATATTATTTGAATAAACTACGTATATTCAGCCGCATGGTAACTTAATATAAAGAGTGGCATGGTAACATATAAAAACAAGATCTATCACATGAAAGCATCTGGTCATCGTCAAATAATATTTTCCTATTGTGATTCGATGATTTTTTTAAATTTATGCGTACAATTTATAAAATAAAATAATTTGTATTTTGTGCGTTTTGGTTAAAATGTCGAAAACCATTGCGGTATGATGCGGGTAAGCGCTCACTGAGGTTAGAGAACATTTTTTATAGAAAAGATAAGTTTTTTGGAGTGCGGTGTGAACTAAGACTGCACTAAGATCTGGTGTAGCGGCTGCTTGTCCACTTCACATACAAATTAACCAATATTCTCACGATGTTTGTCTTTATCCCGACTACAAGAACCGTGCTTGTGTGGGCGCAAGACAGTCGTATCTAATCAAACTTAAAAAAAAAGAAAATTACGTACATATGTTATGTTCTCACGTTTCTAGGCATTTAAACTACACCAATGTAGTAACTAAAAAAATCTATAAAAATGTAAAAAGACCTCTTTGAAAATGTTTATATTAAAGAATAAGAACACCAAATGTAAGGTCAAAATTGCGGTTTTAGTTTTCTTAATTTTTTCAAAGAATCTTAATTTTTAGTATCATTATAAAGTGCATTTTTCGGTGTGACTTTAAGTAATATCGACATCGATTTTATTATTAATTTTCTTCAAATTGGGCTATTAAAAAAAACAAATTCAAGGACTTCAAAATATACTAAAAAGCAACAGAAATTGCTAGTGAATTTCGCCGTGATTTTGATGTGACTACTGTTGAGGAACGAACGGTGCAATGGAGGTTCATTCATAAAGTGTGGCGTTAGTTGAATCAGAACCAAGAACAATACTCAAAAGTATTAGACATGCAACAATTCAAATGCTTAAAAATCCACGAAAATCATAAAAGCTTGATAAACAGGTGCCACAATTGAAAAAAAAAGTAAGCAAAATATTTGTTTTAAAATAAGATTGTTCTCACTCACAAGTAACGTGAGATTTATAACGCTTGTTTTTTATAATTTAATGTATCGATAATCTTTACATATGAAACCCCTTCACAAATATACTATCTTCAAAACTGGCTTTGAATAGTCTATCAATCTTTGTTTCGCGTAAAGTTCAATAAACAGTATTTCAATTAATGATCGATGATTAATTGTATTGACCTTTGGCTGTAATATAGAAACTAAATTTTGAACGTGGGTGGGCTGCGCTTGTAAGATATGTTTTAGGTGTCAAAAGAAATGAGATATGGTTGTAATATAAAAGAAATTGTATAATGGGCATTATTTTCAAAAACCGCAGTTGTCATTTTTTAATTTTAACACGAATGCCAACTGTTGGTCAATATTAATTAATATTCACTGTGGATATTCTATAGAATTGTTTAATAATGGTTGTATCTTAATTTGTATTAAAATATGAATTATTTGCAATATTTACCATCGAGGGAATTCCAAAAAAGTAATATATTGTTATTAGAAAGAAAAGCATTTTTACTTAATTCTTTTCGTGTTTTTTTTATCCCAAAACCAGTTTTATCCAACTTTAATCATTTTAGCAATCAAGTTTCTATTATCATTAGAGCAAGTGAGCTTAATCGATTTGGTCTATTGTTGTTTCGTAAACAATCTTTAATCCGTGACGATACGCAAAAATACCGTTTTTCGAGTAAATAATAACATTATTTCAGTATCGAGAAAAAATGTGAAATGAATAAAAATGCGGTATAACTTTTTGCGTGCGTCTTTTCTTTTCGTATTTCTTTAATTTGTAAATTTCTTTTCGTCATTTTATTTTTCGGACCCTGAACCCTTTACCAACTTGGGTTCCCTGGGATATTGCCCCTCTAGCCCTAAGATAAATTCAAGTCTGCATATTTGTAAAAAACTTTCTTAATTGTATTTTGATTGTACACATCCAGGTGCGAGAGTTCTGAAAAATAAAAATAAATTATTTTCTACTTCTCTACCTTTCTTATTTTGACGTGAAACAAAAGTTACATACCTAATTCTCAATCAGATAAATATATTTTCCGTCTTTGGACCTGCAACTCTAAACTACAGCCACTGTAAGCCTGTAAGATGAATACCAATATGAATTGAATGCGTCTGGTGGACATTACACTGATACATGTACGCTACTCCTGTTCAAGAGTTTTTCAAGAGTCAACAGAACCGTTGACGGATTCTAAGCTACTCGTTCACTTGAAACATTTTAGTAAAATAATTTTCAGATCTCTTGAGCTGCACACCGACACATAAATAATACTGCATGTTATCTTATCCATGACACCTCACAAGATGGCGGCAGGACCGTTGTAATGGACGGTCGAACTCGTGGAAAATATTTTTCATGCAAACTTAATATATATGGCCTTGATAATACATACAACAGCTGTAATAAATCAAAAGTTTTTGTTCTGTACAGATTCATCTTAAACAATTTTGTAGCAATAACGATCCACCAACAATAACATTATTAGCATTAAAGGCTCTTTGATAAGCCGTGATGCAACAGTCAGTGTTGCAAGATTTGTTCACCGTCCGTCAATAGTTGAGAAAATGATCCATGAATATTTCGTCCCATATTTTTTGATATTGTACTTCACCGTTGAAGGTGAAATTTTAGTACGCAACGAAATGCGTGCGCATCATGCGACCGAAGTTTTCACACCATGAAGTTATTTGATACAATCTGGGGAATCCTCCCGATGGTTTTCGATCTCGGTATCCGCAAAGCTCGATGGATGTCGCATGCTGAATGTTTCTATATCAGATATATTTTTAGTTGTCAGTTCTTGCGGCTGGTTCGTTTCGCGCTTCGTGACGTTTAAATGCTCTGCATTTCGTTTTACTTTGGCGATTGTGCTGTGAGAAGTGAAGCGCTGATTATTTGATGCTCAATTTCTTTTATTTTGTATTTTTTTAAGAAGCGAATTATATTAAACAACAATAGATAATTAGGTTTGTAATAATATAGATTTCCAATGAGAGGCGCTCCATTTACAATGAGGTAAATATGAGTATGTTAATTTAAGTAGATTTCGATAGAAACATTACTAATAAAAGGAGGACTTTATTCGTGACTTTCGGGAAAATACACTGCCTATATATAATATATAAACGACCGCATTTACCGTTATTGTATAACGTCAATTTTTACGTTTTAAGTTTGACAGGTTTGAAATTAATGAATTCAATCAATCAGAAAACTCTAAAACGTAAATAAAATTTAAGTTATTCTCAAATTGTGAATAACTTAACATATTGCTATTTTCAGAATATGTTATAATTACTCGTGTATACCTACACATCTGATAAAACGGTTTTGGTGGACACGGCAATCCTGTAGATTTCCCCCCTTTTCTGAAAAATAGGCATTGAAAATAGCTCAGCTAAGTTTGTTAGCCAGCCTGATCGGACATCTCGTTAAAAATGACGTTGTCCGACAATTTATTCCTATAGAAAAAATGTAGGTAGGTACATATCACAAAATGGTCATGATTTTCATGATCATAAGTAGATACCATGAAATTGTCATGATTTTCATGATCATAGGTAGATACCATGAAATGGTCATGATTTTTTTCACACACTTGCAAAATCAATTTTTTTCTCACGGACAATGCCGAATGTGAAGTATTTTTATTGGGTCAATTTTCGACATTAATGCAAGAAAATGTCGTGTACGAATCTACGAATACGAAAGTGAGAAATGTTCAGCCGGCGTTACCACCGAGTTTACACTCGACATTACAAGAGCCATTTTTTTTTTTTTTTTTTTTTTTTTTTTTTTTTTAATAGAGATGTGAACACGGAATACGTGTCACATCAATATTCTTACTATTTTCAAATTAAGCTAAACGCTTGTGCTATGAAAATAGGACTAACTTGCTAGTCTGAAGGTTCGAACCCGCAACCTTTGGATCACGAGGCCAGTGTCCTAACCACAAGACCAACAAGCTACTGAGGGACTAATAATAGAAATTGTATTAAGATGTTTAAATTTAATGACTAGGTTAATGCATAAGTAATTGAATGTGTTGGCGTTTACTTTGTGGAAATCAATTTTAACAATTATGAATAAAACACTAAAACTTCATTTTCTCCACTATTGTGATATTCAAAAATAAAAATCATTGTGATATTCAAAAATAAAATAGTGGAAACAAACAAAGTTTTTGTGTTTTATTCATATTTGTTAGTTTAATGCAGTTTACAAATAGATATGTGAATTAACAGCGATATATGATTTGGTGATATGATGTGCGATTAGCACGAGTGATAAATCAAAGTAACTAATAATATAGCCATGGTATTTTAATCGGTGACACACTAAGTGAGTGACTTTTCACAATTTGATGGGCAATCATCGGTACTATTAGCAGTAAAGCAATCGGCCATTACTATTTGCTCGCTGCTTGACAATGTGGTCGACCGCTGCGCGGCCATTGGGGTCTACAATCGGCTGTCGCCGATGGCAAATGCCAATGGCGGCTATGGTGGGCGATTCGCAGCCAATAGTGACCACTGCGTGGTGTCTGCTTGCTGCAAGGCCATGCTGCCGGCTATGGTAGTCGATTTGCGGCAAGTGATAGCTATTGCGCGGATAGGTCTGTTAGATCTTGATGGCGGCTATCTATATATAATAATTTCATAGTCTGTCGGTCCTCAACGTCCGTAACTTGTTGGAATAACAACTTAAGTTAATCAAAGTGTGACACGCAACCAGCCCGTGGGACAGGTCACGCACGAGGGTCGAGGGTTAATTATATCTAAACTAGCCGCACACCCGTGATTTTTCACGGGTGCGCGGCTAGTTTAGATATAATTAAGACAAAGTATTATTCAGTATTATAACCGATAAATAAGTCAGAGCGGAGTTTAAAAATTAATATTTTGAAAATGCTTTAAAATTTATTAACAATTAAAGTTAATTTACAAATTAACACTCTTTGGCATCATATTAAAAAACGTGGTACAATATTTATGTCATATTTAAGTGGCGCCTTTTCTTAAAATTCTGAACATTTTTTTTCTCGTATTTATCAAAATAAAACATTCACATTTTAAAAGGCATAATTCTTGCGCTAAATTTAAAGAAAGATCTATCAAATACAATTTCATCGTAAAACAATAATGGAAAGTCGCACAAAGTCGATATACTAATTTTGCATTTTTGATTGTCACTGTAGATATATTAAACACACGCAATAACAATTTATAATTGATTTGGGGACAACTTTAATATAATGACATATTTCTTCATATAATTAATGTTCTGGAAAATATAAAATAATTTTTTTTTATTTTTATCATTTCCGAAACACGACATTCTAACCTGAAAGACATGAATATGACATTAAAAATTAATAAACGTGTATAAATATTAAGTACATTATTTTTGTAAGTGACCATTTTTATTTTACGTGTATAATATTTCTACACATTAAATATTATCTGCATGTATTTTAAAACAATCCATACTTCTCGCTACTTTATACGATTTCGCACTTGTTTTTTTTTATGCTGGCAATGGAATTATTTGCGATACTATCGTCATTTTTAGGACAATTATAATATAGATACAACAGTTATATATCAGTTAGGAATCATCGATACAACCAGACACAAACCTCAAATATCTGTACCGTGTGTAACCGGTTAAAATAACTGTTCGACCATCACTACCAACTAACGATACTTCTGATCTCGCATCGAAAAAGTAACCCATAAAAACCAAGTTATTATTATACTCCCTTTCTTTGTAAAATATAACAACAATTAAAGATGAATTTAACCTAATTTAACCAATAATAACGTAACCAAATTTTATTCCTAATTGCAGAAGTAATCTGTATCTGACCACATCATTGCATCGCTTATGAACAAAATAAGGCAATGAGAATTATATTAAAAAAAGTAAAAACACTAGAATTGAAGAAAGGAGAAGAGCACTCAATTGAATGGAAATAAAAAAACTTTTTTAAAACTTTCTCATATTTGTACATAAAATTCGCAGTAACAAAGTGCCAAAATATTTTTTGAACAAAATTACCGTACATAACTATAATATCAGAACATATAACATAACACTAAACTTACAGTAATTTAATAATATATTTCTAAAATGTCAGATGTTTTGAGCTTTGATAAGACACTTCATGCTTTGAAGATTAAATTCTAAAAACCTTTGTCATTCAATTTAGATTTTCGACATTCGTAATGAAGTACCTATTATGCATACCGACGGAGTAATTCAAATTTAGAAAATATTCCGCGACGTTATCGGGCCGCCATAATCAAACTTTTCTAATGATTTCAATTTGAAAAAATCAATAAAATATCTAAAAATCCAAAAATATGCTATAATTATTAATTTTTTTAACGAAAATTTGATAGTTCTTCTTGATCGTCGCCACGAGTCTACTTGCCAAGTTTCAGCTCGATTGGATCACGGGAAAAGGGTCAAAAATCGATCCAAAGTTTTTGTTGACGGCAAGCAAGCAGAGCCACGAGTTAATATAAAGGGAGTAAAAATGCAGAAGAAGCTAGAAGGCTGCAGAGGCTTGGTCAGAAAGAGCGTCACACGAATAAGGGATGACTAAAGTGTCGGTGGCCTTGGCACGCTCCATATTGGTTATGAAGAAGAAGTGTCTCGTTAAAAATTATGCGCACGCTATATTTTTTTGTGCGAATCTTGTGGGCGCGTACATCAGCAGTATCAGCACATCCATAAAGTAATCGTTGCTTCCAAAGCCTTTACTTACTCGAAGTGTAATTTCTATCGTTTTGAAGGCAATATTGTTCATTGTGTGTTTGTGGAACGGAATAATATTAAGGATGGCGTAGTTTCATTTTCTTTGCCAACACATTCTTTGCAAACTGATACAGAGAACGCATTAAAACCTCGAAAAAACTAAACATTCCTACTGCAAATGCAAAAAATCAAGATTTCGTCATTTTTACGTGATAAGTGTTGCGCTTATCACAGAGAATAAATATGCAGTAGTGAGGTAAACCAGTTATGAGATCGTTATCCGCTTTAATAAATGTTAATAATTGCAGCGCTCCAGCACGCAATCAACGAGTGGAAAACTTTTATATTAATCTTGTCAATTATTATTGCCACACCGAGCAGATAAAAAATGGCTAAAATTAGAATGTTCTCAGTTTTTCTCGGCTGTTCAGAAACAGCGTTTTCTAGGTTATTTTGCTGTGTACACAGGCGACGTTTGGGATCCCATTGTAGGGTCCATCATTTGACCTGATGGGTTATATGATATATGCATTAGTGCTGGCGTAACATTATGTACTTGAATACCGTGTTGAAAGCAGGATATGCCTTTGTTAATGTTGTGTTGTAATGTCTGTTAGTATGAATCGTGATGATTCTATCTAAGCATAGGATATTAATTTGTCGTGTATATTCTTTTTAAGATCTGACTTAAAGGCGTGCATACGCATGAAAGCGAACGGTTAAAGACTTTTCGGTATCCGCGACATAAATCCAATTTGGTTTGGTTTCCCCATAAAACTTAGAACGCCATCATTCGCGTAATCTACAACTTTCTCAAATTTTGTCCGAAAACTAATAAATCATTTCATATTTGATTATTATAATAAAAAGTTTAAAATTACGTAGAAACTATTCAAAGCAGACACTAAAAGAGGATACCTTTCAACTTAACTTAACCAAATACTTTCCTAATAGCAGAAGTAATCTGTATCTGACCACATCATTGCATCGCTTATGAACAAAATAAGGCAATGAGAATCATATTAAAAAAAGTAAAAACACCAGAATTGAAGAAAGGAGAAGAGCATTCAATTGGATGGAAATAAAAATAAAAATATATAAAGTTCTCATATTTGTACATAAAATTCGCAGTAACAAAATGCCAAAATATTTTTGAACAAAATTACTGTACATAACTATAATATCAGAAATAGGAATAGAACAAGATTACCGTATAAGAAAAAAGTGTGTACACAGAATTGTCTAATGTACAGAGGTAACATGTCATGAATAAGATGAATGATTTTTAAAACGAATTCTATAATTATTGTAAAAATAGTAAAGAATTGTGGAGCATAAGACGGAATATACATTATATCATTATATTATAGATTGTACCACAGAGTAGATTATATTATAGATTAAGATGTAGTAGAGTATTATAGATTGTATACATACTACAGGACATATAAATGTAAAATATGCAAGTTATTATTGATAGAATATTATTATATATTGTAGAATGGAATGTGTAAAATACTAGTTAATATTACAGGAGTGTCATGTTAACTAACTTAAGACGTAAAAAAAAAAAAAAACAGCTACCCCATATCAAACATTTAGCGTAAGATAATATATTTATTTAAACATAACGTAGGAATCATGCAGAGCGTGGTGCAGTATTTTGAATGCATTTAAAAATGAAAAATGCGTGTACGTACTATAATTTTGCCAACTAAAAAAATTTCCATATCTTTTGTAAAACGCTGAACAATAATATAATTGTTTGCGTACTGTTTATGAAATGAAATGGGTGTCCACACGGATTTGTATGACAAAGGTTCTTTGTAATTCACAACTGGACCGTTAATCTGGGCACTGATACAAGTTTATGAAGCCATTGAAATCAGCATTAATTAACTTTGTACTTTCAACCCAATTAACACTCCCGTCGTGGAACGGGGCACACTTACCCCAAAAATATTATTTTTAATTAATAATAAATTATTATTATAGATGATATAATAAAATAGATGAGCAAAGAATAAAATACCAAAAGAAAATCGGCAACATTCTATACGATGCGGTTGCTTTATTCTGCTTGCAAAGCTTCTTTCTGTCAGTCGGATGCTTGTGAGTTACGAGACGTCAAAATATTATAGTTTCTTATAAAATGGCGTCAAATTCAGTAGAATTTTGTTAGCATTGTATAAGAAATATAATTAAAAAACACACACATAAAAAACAAGTTTTTACAATACTCCCTTTCGCTTTGAATCAGGTTTCGTGTCTATACACATGTCGGGCTAATTTTTTTTTTTTTTTTTAATAAAAAATAGAGATGTGAACACGGAATACGTGTCACATCAATATTCTTACTATTTTCAAACTAAGCTAAACGCTTGTGCTATGAAAATAGGACTAACTTGCTAGTCTGGAGTGAGGTTCGAACCCGCAACCTTTGGATCACGAGGCCAGTGTCCTAACCACAAGACCAACAAGCTACTAATTGCTCATATAGAATGATTCCAATTTGAAAAAACCATTAAAATTTATAAAAATCCAAAATAATACTAGTTATTAATTTTTTTAAAACGAAAATTTGTTAGATCATTTTTATCGTCGCCACAAGTCTGCCTGCAAAGTTTCAGCACGATTTGATCACGGGAAAAGGGTTACAAATCGATCCAAAGTTTTTTCGTCAGACAAGCAAGCAAGCAGATGCTACGAGTTAAAAGAAAGGGAGTAAAAATATTATAGAACATTTTCCAACCATTATACTTCATTAAGACGCAAATTTGACCGGGGTCCCGTTCGATCTTCCGGTACCCGAAGGTTAAATAACTATATAACAAGTTTGTGTTTACTGGGGTATTATGCCGTGTTGTTACGACCTTTCGGGCCGACGTTTCGGATCCCATTGCAGGGTCCATCATCAGGGCTGATGTGTGTCAACACATCAGCCCTGATGATGGACCCTGCAATGGGATCCGAAACGTCGGCCCGAAAGGTCGTAACAACACGGCATAATACCCCAGTAAACACAAACTTGAAGATTCTGAGTGGCCGTGAAAACCTAAGAACATTCTTAACTATATAACATACCCCTGTTCCCGGGTGTCATCGTATTTAAGTAAGTACGTTCTTGCAGTAATGAAACATTATACACAGTTGAAATCACAAGTCAAAGTCAACGGAAATTGACAGAAAAACAATAAGTAATCTTTTTTCATATTTAACTAATAACAAAAAAAATAATTAAGATAAATTATAGAAGTCTCTCAGAGACGAAGCTTATATTGGAAACGTGTAAGGAAGGCTTTATAGGGTGAGGTGTATTAGCTGGCTTATGTGTTCACTTTACACAATGCAACGTTGACAACTCGAAAAATATTAACATATAAATAAAAGGAAATTTATAATAATTTTACTATTAAAATATAGTAACACCATATTTAATACAAAATAATAAAATAATCCAAGTAATCTGAGTAATCTAAAAATTGTGATTTAGAAGAGGGCTCGAAAGCATATTTTGTTTATTAAATTTGTTTGTAGTTAATTCTCCCTAATTCTGGAACATATTTAATATACTGAACGTTTGCGCCTGGTCATTATTGTATGATGTATTTTTATGTTCGTAATTTTCAAAATAAAATATGTGAATAAACTGATATTTTCCGATGCAATACATGTCATTTAACTGTAATAAAATGTAATCTTTAGAAATAAAATAATTATAATTTTTTCGCTCGCCAATAATCGCTATTTAACTCCGCCTCTATCTCGTCATAAATTAAAGAATACGATCTCTTTTGCCTCTGTCCTGGCAGCTAGCTATTTTTGCAATGGTTTTTCCGTGGTTTCGTTTTGTAATTCTGTCCACAACCGAAAGATTATGCATCGGCGGTGAAAGTGGCTTTTCTAGTGTCCATTGGCGATGGGACGACTCGTTCTTGAATGAACTCTTTGAACCTGACCATAAATACGTTGCTGTTACTACCAGCAGAGCGGACGCATCGATATAGTCGAACCGATCATTTGCCCAGGGTGGTAGAAGTAGAAGCGTTCGAAAAATATAACGCATTAAAGCTACGAAAAGTTGCGTTTTACAATATCGTGATGGTTTTAGATGCATTCAGAACAATTTTTTAAAGCAAACATTGTAAGCAGAATCCAACAACAAAAAATCCAAAATCAAGGTCCAATCCAAAAATGATTTTCCTAACATTGATACGAAGGTTAGGAAGAATTTGGTTAAAACTCTTGTCTGAAGCGTACTGTTGTATGGCAACGAAATATGGACCATCGGCCAATGCATGTCCGGGAGGCTAGCGGCCTTCGGGATGTGGTGCTACAGGCGCATGGTAAATATCCATTGGCCAGAACTTATCCGAAACGACGAGGTGTTGAGCAGAGTGGGTGAAAAGTGGCAGTTTCTGAACATAATCGTCCAACGAGCAACAACGAGCGAATTGGATAGGCCGTAATATAAAGCCAGGCCTGCAGACCAATCCTAGGATTGTGACCCAAAAAAAAACATGACTATGTCAAAATAAATTTTCTGTATTTGCACTTAGATTTCTTCTCTCCAAATCTCGGTGATGTCAGGAATGAACACTGAGAGAAGATTTCATCAGGGCTTCAGGATAAAATATATCAGGGAAAATAGAGAAAATAGAATAGTATGCTAGCTGAATATTACTGAATTTATTACGTATACACTGGACGTATACACTGGACGTATACACTGGAGAGAGAATAAGGAAATAGTATTGATATTTAAAAACAGTACGTGATAGAGAAAAATGTTTTTTTATTTTTTGAATCATTACCATCAACTTAATCTACAACAGATATTTTTGAAGCAGACAAAAAGTTAAAATTTTTTGGCCAGTTTTATCATCAATTCAGGTTAATTTCTGACAATTATTTAGTTAAGGTAATTGAAAAAAAATAGTACGTATTTGTTCACTTTGTAAATGTGTTTATATATTGTATTGTATATTACAGAGTTTGCAATCTACAACAAAATATTGAGCAGTATGTTCTGTAAATTATAATACATATTTTTTTAATGTAAGGAAATATCCTGGCACCGGTCCTGGTTTCCGACCACGATATTACCGAGTGACCATTTTATGGTGCAATTAACAATGACACCAAAACATTACAATAAACTATGTAGGTACTGCTCTTGAAAAGCCTTCCTTTTGTGTGTTTTGCATAGAGGGGACCCATTTGCCGCTTTTATTTTAATTTCGTTTTCATTTTATTTTAATTGTCTCTCAAAAACTGCAATGGTCATTATTATAAATATAAATTGCAATCAAAATGGCATTATTTATATTCTCAGGTGTATATGCTTGGTGTGTTCAAATAATATTGAACCTTTATTTTTTTCCGTCCAAAAAAAAATTAAGGTGTGCTTTGGTGGAGGAGTGTAAGGTACAATCATGTGCATGCGTGATCATTTTTTCGCCCGCAGAAAACGTCAGCCGCTGCCAGTCAGCCTGTCAGTGGAGAAGTGTGGATAGTACCCGTTGGATTGTCAATTGTTGTGAAATGGCGGAACGACTTGAACAGCGATATTGCATTAATTTTTGCTAAAAGCTCGGCAGTACCCAAGTGAAAACCATTCGCACTTATAGGCTTTCGGAGACGATGCTGTGATATCTGACGGATAAAGTAGATTGTACAATCGGCCCACTACAGCATTACTCTAATTTGTCAGGCTCCCCACGCTTCCGACATGGCTATTTATTGAGTTAAAAATTCCACTGTAAGGGACTCGATTTGAATACAGAGAAGATATTATGTGTAACGTGACGGCCCAGCTGTACACCATTCCAAAAGATGCGTTTCAGAAGTGTTTCCAATAATGTAGGGGCCGCTGGGAGAAGCGTGTGCATTACTGCTTTGAAGGAGATTAGAGTAAGTATAGTGTGTATGAATAAACGTGTTTCTGCCGACCAAAGGTTTGATATTTTTCAACACGGTGGTGTAGCTGGGAGAGACCTGGACACTGATTACTGTAAATACTAAAAGCGCTGTAAGTCATTAATTCATATATGATCACATTGTGAAAATAATCAGATTCTTGGAAAAACGCCTAAGGCATTCGAAACCAGCAGAATTGTATACAGATTGATATCAAAAATATTTAGCAAAATTTTTGAAAGTCTTCACCATAGGCTCGAGATTTAAGGCTGAAATTTCGGTGACTATAAATATCCTAAAAAATATTTTTACGGAGTGGGAAAATAAGCTTTTATTGAAGAAACTATGAATGCTATAATTTTTATATTTTTTTTTATAAAACATTTTATTCATATCAATCAAAAATATTGTTCCCATTATAAAGTTTATTTTCAAGATGACTGCACCGTTTCATCGATCCAAAACTGTAAGTATTTTTAGTTCGGTCAAAAGTATATTTATTATTTGTCAAATGAACTCTATACCCAATATATGTCAAACGCCAAACATGATAGTTTCAAAATGAAATTTAATTGCTTTTTTTGATTCATTGCTTTGTCCTTTATTTCGATATTGTTCGTTATTGATATCTCAGTAAACAATTAATTTATCGATACATATATGGAGTTTGTATGTAGGTATAATCATATTTTACCAACCTAGATTTCAAGAATATTTTATTCAAAAAGAGCAATTCGATTTTGTGGTGACAATATTAATATAATTAATAAAAGCTATTACTTTTATTAATTTTAATTTTTTTCGCGTATGTATCATTCTTTTGATATCAATAAGGTTTAAAAATTTTACAGAAATACAGTTTGATAAATTATAATTTTGGAAATAAGAAAATATGTTAATAGTAAATTGAATATTATAAATTACCAGGTTCTTTTTACAAATACATACTTATCTTTTAAATTTATTTTCCTTATGTTACCTATTTTCCTTATGTTACCTAGTACATAATTGTTATTTATTTGTCATATATTTTTTTATACATTATTGTTTTATATACTTCGATGTTTTATATTTTATTTGTTAGTATACATATCCTGACGAAGAGACCGGACCATCGGCCCTGAAAAATCTTGAGATTTTCAGTACATAATTGGTGAAAACAATGTACATTTTTATTCATTATATTTAATAAAAAACTTGCGCAAAAAATTGTATAATGTAATCATTAAAGCAGATTAGATAATAAAGATTATAAAATACTTTCGGTTATTTTCTTTTTAATAAAATTTCCCTCTTTCTTTTAATTGCATAATTTAGTATTTGAAGCAGAAAATTTGTGGTTAGACATTTTTGCCGTAAACAAAAATTATTTGTTTACTAGATTTATAATGGTATTGCAAATGAACACACTGAGACAACAACTAATACAACCAACAAATAATTGTGAATTTAAAAATAGAGTAATAGGGAAATAAATAAATAAAATTTCAGTCTTTTTTTTTACTTTTATGTCCAAATATACAAATACTTTAAATAATAATTACTGTATTTTTTTCATTTGATTTTTTTGCAACTAACAACATTAAGAATAAATAACTTGAAACTAGACACATGATTTAATGGTTAACTGTACGACTATTTCCTAGGCTGCCTGTCTCAACACAGATTCTTCTAGTGATCAGGCACAGTACAACCAAAATTGTACTATATGTAATTAAGAAATAAATAAGTAAATGCTATATCAAACTGGTTTGCGGAATCGAAGGTTATTCGATAAAAAAAAAACATTAAAAGGGGGAAGCAGTATCCACTACGCTAGATATCTCGGGTTGATCAGATTATTAATATAATTGTAGCGTGAATATATTATGTTGGAATCGACGTTAAGTTTGCATAGGATTCACGATGATCATTAAAACGAATGGAATAAAAATATGTTTACTCTACATGAGTTTAATTATTTTACTCGAGTTTCGAGAGTGTCTGAATCTCTCATCGTCAGATTAAGTATTAAGTGTTTAATAATTCATCACCTTTCGAAAATCGAGTAGAAAAATATATAATTAAACGCAAGTAGAGTAAACATATTTTTATTCCATCTGCTGCGAACTTCGAATACATTTTTCGCAATGGGAAATGTGATTTCTTACAGTTCATTTTACAGGAAAAAATAAAAAGCAGGAAAAAGTAAAAACGTAGAGTTGGCAACAGTAGCAAAGGAAGAAATAGGTTTCCTTGCTTTCGTAACCTCAGAACGTGGCTTAATATTCAATATGCGGGTGATCGTCAATATTGTTCATCTTGCAGGTTAAGTTAACATTTGGAAGACAACGCAGGAAGACGACTACTAATACTTGTGTACTCGTTAGGCTTTGTCATGCCTAGATCAACTGGTCTAGACAAGTTGATCTTTGAGTGAAATCTTACGAGAATAGAAAGCTTCGACTATCAAGCATCAATGGACTGTATTATATCCTCGCACGACCTGCTCGAGATAATTGACCATTATTTATAAACCGATTAATTTTATTTAAACTGTCCTACGAATAAAATTACAGGCAAATTTTTACTACAAAAATATAAGCTTATATTTCAGTGTTCTCAATAAAAGTCATCAAGTATATTAATATCCAGACATATAGTATGTGCACTATACTACGAGTATGTATCTGGATATTATAATTTAAGGTTGCTTTTATTAGGAGGTTTAGAACTTTAAAATGAAATAAAACACATAAAAATCGTGGTAACAGCAATTGTACTGGCTTTATTGGAAAGATATTTTTATGCAATTAGTTTTTAAATAGGACAAGAAGGCTCAACCCTATAGAGGATATAAAGGACGAACCAATATAGAGGAGCAGGGTTTTCACGATTTTCTAAATAATTTTGCACAATTTTCAAACTTATTCTGGCGTAAGTCTATTCATGGTGAAATGGTTAACTTAGTAGAAATTACCTGTCAGCTGTCTAATTGCCTTTCGCCGGAATAGGGCGTAAAATTATCTTTCAATTAAAGCCAAAACCCTATATGTGCAATATACTTTCGAAATTATTGATCCAATCCAATAATTTCGAAACTATTTTGCATCCAACTAAATATACTGACCTTTATATGCAGTTTCGTTAAAGGTAGACAACCAATTAAAACCATACATTAACCGACGAATACGGCGTGACTTTTTGTGAGAATTCTCAGCTTGAGCAAACAGGTTAAGCTAATCACGACTATTGCTGGCGACCCTGAACGCTGTGGTCCGTTATTTTCTGAAGTCCACCGCGCCGCTCCATGCGGAATACTTGTAGTCATCCGCTCATTCAGCCTTGAATAGGAAAGCGCCATTGAGCAGCTTCTTAGTGCGTCGGATACTTTGTACTTTCCGTTTCCGATCATACAAAACGATAAAATAAATATTTTCTGCAATGCAAAATGACTTTATGGATTATAATTATAATTATTATAATCAACAAGAAAAAACTTTGTATAAACTACAAATATATTGAATTATCAAAAATTTTCGGGGCCCATTGGGACCATTGTCCCCATTTTCGGGGCCCAAGGGACCATTGTCCCTTCATCAGGATACAACGAATACTAAAAATTAAAAATCGAAGTGCAGACAAAAACAAAAAATATACATATTGGGAGATGAATAACTAATTATGAACTAATGTGAAAACAAATTCAAATCGTATAAATTATAAAGTTTTTATAATTTACAAAAATTCTAATTTATCCAACTATAATCCAATCTTATGTGGTTGTAAAATTTGCAAACCCTTATTAATATCTTAAGTATAGTTTGTTTCCAAAAGAAGATTAGAAAATTTAGAATAGTTATTGCTATTTAAACATCTTAACTGCTCTTTAAGTCTAATATCAAATTTCATGTTTTACCTATATAAAAATGATTACAATCATTACAAAATCAAACCCCAGATTTTTTATTTAATATAAATATAATTTTTTAATTTATTTTTAGCACAGAAATACATAGTATGTACATAATTCAATAAATTATTGATTTATAAAAAGTTTTTTCTTGTCAATTATATAATATAAATATCGAGGGTCTTCAGTTAAAAGGGCGAAATGTGATTATTTCATGCATTACACGAGAGTAAAAATACAACATTGATGTTTTTTCTTGACAGTGACAAAAAAGCAATACACTACTTGAGGAAAAGCCCGCATTTTTATGAATTTATTGATTTTACAAAATTTTAATTTTAAATCTTAATAAGCATTGAAATATTATATTTAAGTAACATGTCTATTAGAAATCACATTTTTTGGTTATACAAAAGAGTCACATCTGACAGTTTGTTTTGGCTTCTCTGCTAGACTTTTGTTTTAAAATAATCGGTACTTTTAGCCAGTGTTGTCATATAGATGATATAATTTATATGTACCTAATGTAACAATAAATGTGTTGAATATCTTGAAATGTATTTTGGTTTTTGTATTTTTAAATTAATGTATTTAGTTTTTGTATAATTTATATGTACCTAATGTAACAGTAAATGTGTTGAATATCTTGAAATGTATTTTGGTTTTTGTATTTTTAAATTTATGTATTTAGTTTTTGTCTTTAATTCAACTAATAAGAGTTGCTTCCGATTGATCTCTACCCATTTTAATTATATTGAACAGTGCATTAAAAGCATTATTTAAGAAACTGAAAATGCACCATGATGAAAAATCATTTCCATAATTTCGTAAACCGTTTTTTAATTGTAAATTAAATACTAGTCTAGGACTAAGCACTTGGGGTGAAATTTTTTGTGAAAATGGCGATGCGTTAATTATCCATTATTATTACTATTTATAATTAGGTATTTTTTATTAGTGAATGGTTTCCAATTAGTATTTATTGTACCTACTGTGTAGCTTCGAAGCTTTTAATAGACTAAGAGCCAGCGACCACCAGACTCGCGTTATACATAGTATCAAGTCTCAAATGGATATTATGACATTTGAGTTTTGGCAGATAATATAGGTACAAAAATGAAACGTAAAAATACAAACCTGTTTATTTAATCAGCCAGACGCCTTTCGTGGGTCATTTTTTTCGCCAGACGCTTTGTAACTCTATACATGATGATGTTATTTACGTTATAGTGACAAATCTGAATTTTATACATTTCATTCGGGTTACTATTTAAAAATATTGCCTGATTACTTATATTTAAACGTTTTACCTACACCCTACCTACTACTACCTGCACATTTTTTTGTACCGAATTCAAATGGCATAATATCCAGAACTTCTTACCTACTACAGAAAATATTTCAGGTTTGATAGTATAATGTTAGTCGCTGACTGTAAGTAATATTGGATTCTTTGAAAAAATGTTTTTTTTAAATTTTTAATATGCAGTGGACGTACAACCGTCTCCGTTGCTGACCCCGAATCTCGTGCCCACCTTCTTACACGGTGGCATCTAAATGATTAAATTCACCGTTGATCTTGGGCACCACGTAGTAAAGGAGTGCCCGTCTGTTCCTCCGTCGAGAGCGGTGCGGGATGAAGACCCGGCGCCTTGTCACCGGAGGTTTTGCTATTGCCCATAAATGAAGCATGACCAGGAATGTAGTTCACTGGGTGACTGCGAACTGCTATTGATAGCTGTGAATGCGAATTACCATTCAAATCACGGAAACACACACCGACACGCTACGTCTTAAGATGTTCAGCGTTGACGATGGAGCACCGACGGGCACTTCCAACAACTCCATGGTTTACACCTTTTCGTTCACAAATAAATCATTATATCTTTCGAAAAAATATTTGGTTTCCACAGGGATGCGGTATATCGTTTACATTATACCAATAATAATAATTTCGACGTCTATCTATGTCTGTCCGTAGCTTCCTGTCACGTCCGTAATTTCTTTTATAAAATCTTCTTTATTATTCTTTTTCTTTTTAATCTTTTGTTTTATAAATAAATAAATACTTTAGGAACAGACACGTGAAAGTATCGTCATTTTTGACGGGTTAAATATTATATTTATTTATAAAAAGGACAGTACACGGTTCACACATACAAATAATAATCATATTTAATTACGTAATCCCAATAATAATAATTGCGTTGTCTGTCCTTCTGTTCGTCCGTAAGATCCGTAAGTCTGTCCGTGACATCATGTAACGTCCGTAACTTATTTTATAAAACCTTTTTTTCTTTTCTTTTAATAATTAAATAAATAATTATTCTTTAAAAACCAACACATATTTTACCTACTAAGTTTTTTATTAACTATTTGAACCGTATCGTCGGCATTTGAAACTATTTGGTGATTTCAAATAGGTCTTTGGAGTATAAAAATTAACAATGGTCCAAGTACTGTTTCTTGTGGTACGCCAAAATGTGATGTGCTATCGTATCCATTTATATTTTCTTTTTGTTTTCAATATGCTAAATAGCTTTTTAACCGTGAAAGAACATTGCCGATATTCTTTAATTTATTATGTAGTTTGTTGTAGGAGATGCTATCGAAAATAAAAAAAATCAAAATTTATTATTTATTTTTATTTCTTATACCTAATTTCTTATATTTATATCAAAAATATACCAATGTATTTATCACTATATTATCTATATGTTTGTTTATTATTGAAGTAATTTTTGCAATAGCATCTTGTGTATTATATTTTTCCATTGGTTCTCCACCACCACCACCACCAAATCCAAATTGGTTCTCATTGACGAAATTGATGCTCTGTATGTAAGGCTATTATTGTCAATTTTTTCATATTGTGGCTATGTTGGAGAGGGGCGGTAAGTTTATTTCCCGTTTTAAATATTGTTTAAAAATAAAATAAAGATTAGACTTTGTTTATAATTTGATGGGAAAACTTCATTTTGGAAGCTATTATTTATAATTTTTTATTTACTTTGAATTATAAAAAATATTTTTATAGGCTTGTATTAGCTTCATCTGTTTTTCTTATAATCTTACAATTGATATTTCACCCACTTCCCAATTTCCCAATTTAGCACACAGACGTATTCTAGATGACAATTATGAATCAATCAGATTCACTAATTTATCATTTTTCTACAGAACATTATTCACATCAAACTTGAAACTTTGTGTTTTTTTAATAACCTAATCACTGCAATTAAATCTTGACCATATGGACAATATATTCCTATATTTCTTCTTCCTTCTCCTTCCCGTCCCCACTGTAATTATTTAACCGTTACATTTTTAAATTTTCCTTTTATTTCATTCGCTGTTACTTAGTATAATTATCATTCTCGCTAGTCTGGTAATTTAGAGGAATCATGTTTTTTTATTGTTCATTTTTATCATCATCAGGCTCATTTTTTTCATTGTTCAATTTTCGATTTTCTCAGTAAAATAATGAAGATTATTTTTCAGGATCGATAGTTTAAGATCTTATCGTAAATAATTTTCGGATTTTTACAACACAAAGTTGTTGTTACGTTTTAAAAATTCTCGGCCAAAAATTTTGAGTACAAACTCGATTGATGAGTTACGAGATTCATCTCATTCTGATGACCCCCGCTTGTCGTGCGACAGGTGAGACCTGAGAGATGCTGGTTAACTTGTTAGCAACGAATCGTTGAAACGGATTTAGCAACGCCCGGTGGAGAACGGCTTTGTTTTGGCTCAGGATTACGTAAACAATGCCACGGTGGTCGAGTGATTCAAGGCATACGTATGTAAATTTAAAAATAATTATCATAACATTTTTGCTTTATGAATAAAACAAGACAATGAAACCTCGCGAAAATTCCCACATTACTGATTTAACAACGACTATTGTTATTTTATTCTCGAGTACAAGTTGTGATTAGAAACCTGCGTTGATAAAACGTCTAGAGTGTCTCCGTTGGCTGGCTAACTTAGGGCCAGTTGTGTCAGCTTGGATATAGTTGGCGACGACAGATAGACTTGTGATTCATTGTAATTTCGAAAGTACAATATTATGTAGGATACCACAGGCACAGGATAATAAAATACTTTACTATACTTGCCACAAGTTTTTCGGACAATTAACTGATTTTTTTTCTCTTAAGGATATGATCTACAGCATATATACTATACTTTTTTGTGTGGAAGAAATGGATTACGCCGCGCGCCGTAACTCTAAACGAATTTTGCCATTATGCATTGTCGACAGTAAATTTATTTACTACGTCTCAACCAAGGGCGTGCAGTGAGAATATTGAAGCATGCCACTTAGCTAAGTATATATTTTGAAAAAAAATCTAGCTAAAAGATATATGTCGTAATATTCCTGTCACAATTATTATATCATCACTAGCAGTGAAGCAATCGGCACTGTTATTATCAGTAGCATTTAAGTTATCGCAGATTGTTTGCTGCTAGGCCCTACGGACGGCTAAATCTATTGGCCGCTGCGCAGCCCAAATTAAAAGTATGGCGTAAAAATTGCGAGAATTATATTTACGCCAATATTAGGTATTTGAGTAAAGGCACACCTATCTAAATATTTACAAACTAAATATTTATAAACTAAATATCGAAAGCGTGATAAAATATATCGACAATAAACAAGGAACAGACAAAAAATATTTTTTGTCTAAATATTTCTCCTCATCCACGTCACGCGCTCATTAATACTTAACAAGAAACGCGGATAGTAAAAAATTCATTTCTTCACGTGAGAAAATGCAGATAATGTTTTTTATTGAATTTAAGATGAACATTATAAAAGTGGGACAGAATAACAATACGTCGAGGCTTTTCAGTGTCGGTGACTTTTCATTTATTGAATATACATAATAATAAGTCATTTCATAAACAGTACGGATGACATCGACAGAATGAAATTAGATTTATCCATAGTAATAATAAATATTACAACAAAGTGGTCAATAATATTAATGTTCTCTTTTATTATTTACAACTTCTTGCCAACGTTCTACAAGTTTTTCGATGCGATAAAAACCACCCGGTCTTGACTTCAAGAATTCGTCATTCGAACAGTTACACATTACGATGTGTCATAAGTGCTCACTTCTTTTTACTTACATTTTTAAAGCCTGTAATCAAATGAAATAATAAATGTAAAAACAAATACAATATCTTGTAAAGCAGAAAGTTTTCTTATAAAAAATGATGTATAATCTCACCAATTTGTTTTACTTTTGACGTGCATTTTAAAATTTGAAATAAGAAAACAGACACTAATTATGTTAACACCTAATTAATCTTTTCGCTTCATTTATATCATACCATGTATTTGTGGCTTCTAATTATATCCCCCGAGAACTGGTTCAACAGGCCTCCACAGTTATTTCACAATATGTTTGTGCAATTCGTATTGGCTTTATATATACATATATAAATATATTATTATCTGACCATTAATCATTCGTCTTGATGCCCAAACAAACTGTCTAAGTAAATATTTCCTCCATTACGTTAGTCTCGATTTTACAATCTTTCCTTACAAGATGTCATCAGATCATTCACATTCTAAACACAACATTTATCCATTCAAAGAAAATCGTTCCTACGGTGATGCAATGGTATGTGACAAACGAAGGCGCACTGAGAGATTTTTATACCGTGGCAAAATTATGTTTTTTTTTTTTTACTTAGATTATATGCTCTTATTTAAAAAAATATATTGTTTCAGAGATAAGTTTATAGTCCATAACCATACATATAGAAATAAAAACTAGGTACTTGTTTTTTAAGTTCTATATTTTTAATTATCTGAGACGCTTTTCGCCTTAATATCAATTGATAATGCCCTCATAAGGCGAAACGCGTCTTAGAAAATTTAAAAGGTAGAACTTAAAAAACAAATGTTTTTATTTCCATTTGTGTAGATTATATGCATTTCAGGTTTATTCTAGCCTTAAATACGAGATTAAACTTCAGTTTGAATGTTGTTAAAATAATATATTAATTTTAAAAAATACATAGGTATACCTAATCGCAAAACACTAAACACTGAAAATATGGTTATCAGGGAAACTCCATACTGCCAAATTTCATCTGCATCCTTTTGCTCTAAGTGAGACATCTATCTTTACCCGTTGAAAGTGACCTTTTTAAATAAAGGACAATATTTTTTTTAAGTCTTTGAGTATAGAACCTATTAAAGTGATGGTGGATCTTTAAGGCTCGGCGTGTCAAGATATCTAAAAATATCTAACTCTGCTGACGTGTCATACACTTGGCTTCCAGAGTTGGTGTTTGTACTAGACTTGTGTACAGCCGTTTGTTTGCCAGTTCGTAAATATTGATGCTTGCGCACGAGGCATCGGCCACAATCGCGTTTCTTTGGTAACTCGAGCACTGGTGAAAGCTGCCGCGTCATACAAAACATTGTGACGTGTCACCTTTAGCTAAGTGGAGTTGCTTTAACACGCCTATTACAGTTCGCCATCACTGACCTACGAGGTGGTGTTCAGTCCATTGTATCATATTAATAGAAAACATTTACGTAAGTAATTATATTAAGTTTTAATGAAATCACTTTTTTTTTTCAAAGCAAGAATAATGACTTTTTTTGAATAATGAATTTTATTTTTAATTTTAATATAATTGACATTATATTAAAATTAAAAATAAAATTATTACTATAATTTGTCAGCTAGTCTCGGTTGTCTCAAGCTTCATTCAGGTTGTACATAAGTATAGAAATTTACATGGGGAAAAAAAATCCGCGAGGGACAGAAATCAAACTGGGCGGTGGGGAGGAAAGGGGAGGGTTAAGTGGAGAAAGAGGGAACAACTTTAAAATCGGACTATTAGATAAATTTTTTTTAAAAAAATTATTGAAACAAATTTTAAAAATTCAAAATAAAATTATTATCATCTGTCAGGCATCGAAGCGGCCCTGACGGACACAGATTTCAAACGGTAAACACAGCATTTTAAACGGTAAACATACGATTTTATACCAACTAAGAAATTCTAACTGTTCATGATGTGACATAAATGCGGACTACCGTAATTAAATAAAAATTATAAAATTCAAAATTCCTAAATATCGTTGTGATGCGCAGAGCCAGGCAATGAATGATGAATAATGCAAAAAGGAGTTTACTTGAGAAAAAGATAAACAGAGAAGATAAGTCACTATACAACTATACTGTACAATTTACAATGGGATACCTACAATCTTAGAGTATATACAAACTACCTACAATAAAATTACACAATTTTATTACAGGAACAAGCCGTGCCACACATTTTTGTATACATAAATATTTTAGGGGTGTTACCAGAAGAAAAGAGAAGCTCATATTCATAGAGACAGTTGGGACCTTAGATTTAGATTATATATACTCTAAGGTTGGGACCAAGAGGGCGGTGTCTTGCAAGGATAGAACAAATAAAGGAATTCACAGGTCTTCTTCAAACGCTGCGGTTAACATAGCCGTCCGGGAAGAATCAGCATATGCAAAATAGAAATATATTACCGGAAAGCAGTATTATCGGTAAATTGGTAAAACTTTGAATTTAAGACCATTTTACCGGTAATTATGGAGTGAATATTATGGCGTTATAAGATAAAACAACAAATTGAAAAATAAAACATTGTTAAATATTGATATTTATTTCACACGCTTTTTCAATTGACTTAGGTATTCTATTATAAACAACGTTATTATCTAAAAAGAAATTAGACATTTTCAAATGCTATTTATTATAAAAAAGATTGATGCGCTATATCCATTTCTTTATCGATCTGTTTAATATACATAGGTACATAATTAATATCTAATTGTCATAATAAATTAGATTTTTCAGTTCATATTCAATACGAACCATTAACTCGTTTAAAAATAATACAGAATACATAATAATGAATACAGTAATAAAATAAAATATTGAGATTATTTACAAATCACTTATCCCATAATTAGGATAGATATGAATAATAATAATCAAAAATATATCGTAAGCTTGACTAGTGATTTTTGTGGTGGATAGTCTTGGATTCCCAATGCACGCATCGCATTGAATTTAGCAGGGGCGTGCAGTGAGGATGTTGTAGCATGACATTTACGCAAGCATATATTTAAAAAAAAAATCAAATTTAAAGATGTGTCTAGTAATATTCCTTTCGCAATTATTATCACATTACTCATATTTTAATTCTTAGGCTATGTTTCCTATAAAATCTCGAATTCAGTACTTTACAAATTAGTAATCCTCTGTTTTGTTCAAATCTTTTTTTTTTGGATATGCTACCTTTGCTTTTGTATACCACAATTATCACAATTATTCGTATCTCGATAGCCACTATCTAGTCGTTCTATTTTTTTTCGAATTAAACGAAAAAAAATATGTACAATTTCATTTTAAGCAAAAACCAAACTAATGTTTATTATATTTAAAGCATTAACTTTGTGGTTAAACATTATAACGGAGTGTTAGTTTAAATAAAGTATAAACCACTAGGTGACTTTATGGTACCTACCTAAACTTGTTGAAAAGGTATCTACTAATTCTATATGCAAACAAATGTGCACTTCAAAGGTGTTTTGCAATTTTGAGAAAAGCAAAATTCTCATTTTGTTTGTGTGGGAGAACATTACATGCGTTGAAGATTTCTGTACATGTAATGTATCGCTTGTATTATCCGTTACTTTCTTTTGTATAATTAGCTGCATTATACAACCAACCGTTGATGCGCAGAATACGAAACGCATCATTTGTTCACTTCTAAAGTTTGCTAACTGAAGCAGAAATAATTATTATTTGTAGAAAATTTGGCTCTCTTGGATCCGCCATATTGCTTCAAAATGTGAAGTGTACAGCCTTCGTTAATATTGGTAATGGTAAACAGGTAAAAAAAGCATTCTGGAACATTGTGGAATGGTATGCAAATATCGGTGGTAGTATGGCAAAGGAATACATCCAGTGATGTGCTGCTGAAATTCAACCGGCTCGCACTTTGGTAAACACCAACCCTCAATGTTTATACATTATTTATCAAATTAAAAAAATATGTAATACGTCACAAAATTATTTATTTACATTACATCATTTATATATTACATTCATTCATTTTAAAAGTATTTGGATAATATGGAACCGTCACAATTAAAATTTCGAATGAAAATCAAAGCACTACTTTTGATTTTCATTCGAAATTTTAACCTTGACGAGCCTTATTCGTTTACTATCTGCGGTGACTTATGAGCAATGATTAAACGAATATTTTTGGGTGGAATTCCACGAAGTCAGTAGCAAAATCATCAAATCAATGGTCTTTAAGTCTGATATATGTCGAGTATTTAAATTTGACTTTTTTTCCGAACAAATAGTAATTAACGAAAATTTTCGTTCCTGCAGAGCTTATTGCAATTGTATTAATAATATTTTGAGCTTTTCTGGCTGTTTCAGGAAGTTTGTTTTATCACGATTACCTATTAAAATATTATAAAAATAATCTCTGAAATCATTTACATTTATCTTAGAATCCTAATATTATCTTAGCCAGCTCTCCACGGATTGGAAAATTCATCTAATCTCCAGGTATTTGGTTCAAAAGTATTAATTAGATCGTAAATTTTCATATTAATGACACACGTATTTCCACACGTCTTTAACAAACCTAAAACGATAATTAAAAAAAAACATATTTTAAGAACAAGCTCTCCGAACCAAAATTATTTTAGTAACCGGCTCTACAGAGCTGGTGAGAACCCACAGCACACCACTGAAGTCAACTAAAAAAAAATATTTTTTGTTTCAAAGTATGATTTATTAATATTATTACGATTCACAACATGGAAAAGAGTATCCCATTGCTGATCTTTACGCATGTCAAAAAGTAGTAATATAAATAGTAATAGTCAGATTAAAAGAAAGATTTTTTTCGATACATCCTTTGTTGTCACCGATTTGTCCGAGAATAATGGTAGAGTAGCTATGTACAGGGTACTAAAATAGTTTTTTTTTGTATGACGGAAACCTGGATGAATATTCTAGATATCTATAATCCGTCATTTCCATTTATATAAGTAGTACCCAAGTAGTTGCAAACAATCTTCAACGCAATTCACTAACGTCAGTAAATGTTGAATCTAGAAGTACACAGGTTTAACATTGTATCTTACGTCATTGTTAGTATAAAATGTACTCGTATTCTGCACAATAACACTGACCGTCCTCAATTACACTCTTTAATTAACCTTAATAACCTTGATCATTAAATTGGGTGAAAAACATAAACTATGTTATGTATACGTGAGTTTAATTATAATTTTATATTTTACTACTCAAGTTCCGAGAGTTTCTCTCATCGACAATATTGTATTAAACTGATTACATTCTTACATTCTCCTAAAAATTAGGCAATCCGCCCTCAAAAGCGATTTGTGAAACTACACTCTAATATATAACTTTTTTTTACATAGATTAGGTGGAAATATGTACTAATAATACATTTTTTTAATAAAAATAGAGATGCGAACACGGAATACCTGTCACATCAATATTTTTACTATTTTCAAACTAAGCTAAACGCTTGTGCTATGAAAATAAGACTAACTTGCTGGTCTGGAGTGAGGTTCGAACCCGCGACCTTTGGATCACGAGGCGAGAATCCTAACCACAAGGCCAACAAGCAACTCTACTAATTAATTAGGTACTGACAAAATGAGCTAGAGATATGTGAAGGTGTAACATTGTTAAGAAAATTAATACCATAATTTAATGATCATCAAGAATTATCTTTACAACATTAACGCCAAATCTAGCCTCTAATCTTAACCTATGAAATTGCCGTTTTCTAATACTGGCTAGTTTAAAGTAAGATATTTTGACAATCGATTTGGAATTCCAAATTCAAATTAATGTCGTATTAAAGATATAATATTTCTTTTTCAAAACTAATTACTCATTTTATTTTACGCCTTTTATTTTGTCTTTGACGCTGTGTCTGCAACTATGGAGAAAATGAAAATTCGGGTTATTTTTGAACGTGAGTTCCGTCGGGGCACTGATGCTGCACAGACGGGACGCAATATCAACGACATGTTTGGAGCAGGTACCGAAAATGAACGCATGCTTCCTCTTTGGTTTGATCGCTTCCGTTCTGGAAAATTTGACCTCAATATCGGACTCCGTGGACGACCGGAGACTACAGCCGATAATGACGCATTAAAAGCTATAGTGGAAGCGGATTCATCTCAAATAACGTCAGAAACAGCTTTCATCGTAAGTGACAAAACGATATTGATTAATTTGCGTCAAATTGGGACAATAAAGAAGCTCGCAAAGTGGGTACAAAGGGGCTCGCAAGAACTTACTGAAAGACAACAGAAAACTCTCGTCGAGGCTTGGCATCATTTGTTGAGTCAGTACATAAAATCTGAATCGGATAATTACTTGCAATAAAAATGGATCCTGTATGATATTCGGGAACGCTTGTCGCAATGGTTGGATCCAGGGGAGGCAGCCAAACAAGGACCCAAACGCAAATTGAGTCAAAAGAAACTGCTTGTGTCTATGATAGACCTGTGCTGGCATTATTCATCACAGCTTCTTAAGATCTGGAACAACAATTACTGCAGAGGCACACCGTCAAAAATTGAAAATAATGATGGACAAGCTCGCTATTAAATAGTTGAGACTTTTCAATTGCTCTAGTCCACCACTTCCCCAAGATAGCGCTCGTCCACATATTGCACAACGGATCATCATAAAATATAGCAGCGTTGACTAGAAACTCTTCGTCACCCCCCTTACTCGCCAGACCTTGCACCAACTTTTTTTCCTGATTTTTTTCGTGTTTTCTAACTTTTTACAAGCGAAAAATTTGAACTCCGATAAAGCGATGAAAGATAAAGAATTCATTGATTCCCGTCCCTAGGATTTCTATAGCATCACTGAACTTTCTTACATGAATTAAACAACAATGAATTAAAATGGCAAAATGTTAAACGTGTCCAAATAATTCGATTATATAATTAAATATACACTTTTTCTAAAAAAAATTATTTGAATTTTTCTATATAAAATGACAATTTCATAGACCTAATAATATTAATCTATGCTCGTTTTTTGAGACTTCCCCATAAAAGGATAAAAACTTATCTTACTATCGATTTTATTATATAAGTAGCTTTAAATGTGATAAACTAAGATTATTTTTATATAATTTTTTTATATTCCGTGGAAGAAACTTTTTTTATTAATTTTACAATTATCAAACATTGTACAAACCACTTTGATTGATATTATAATGTTCGACAGATTTCGATAGCTTAACTGATCATTAAAATGAAATATATGTCAAGAAAACAAATGTAGGACGGGATTGTTGAATAAGTCGCAGCGAAAGCGAGGAGAGAAAGGGGATAGGGAGTCATTGAAATAGGGAATATATTAAATAACGAGTTATTCCTTAAATTTAATTCGTTATTGATTATACTATATCAAGCAAGAGAAATTCTTTAATTTCCCAATTATCTGACCTTTCATACCTGACATCTGTTGTTTATATATATTTTTTAAATGTTTTCTTTTTTAAATGCGTGGCTTGTCTCTGAAATATGAAATGTCAATAAACAGATAATACTTAAATGATGTTTTTCTATACCTTGTAAAAAATTTCAATATCTACAATAAGTCAAACGATTCCGTTAGATTTTATAGAAATGCTATTTCGGCGATTTTTTTACTGGCAAGACTATAGTGTAATAAATTATTTTTTGTATACAATTTAAGTTGATGTGTTACTAGAAGATTATGTGATGCACGATACACAGGTGTATGACTTTGAAAATATTGAATTAATTTATTATGAATTTAAACTTTTAAAATTTATGTATGAATGTATCATCAAAATTAAATTCAAATTCTTTATGTGTGTCACACATAGGAAAATTGACATATTTCTTAAGAGTGAAGTGTAAATTTCTTTTAAAATATGTATAAGTGTCTGATCTTTTTTTCTGAAGGTAAAATGTTCAAAATAGTAAGCAAACAAGTGTATTGTCAAATATTTGAGACAGGAAGATAATTATAATTTCATAACGATAAATTTTCAAAGTAAGAACATTAGACCATTTTTCTTGACATTTAAAGCTGTTGGCAATTAAAAAGTGTTTGCGGTTTTTATTGATGACAGTTCTACACTTAAGGAAAATATTTAAAATGATAATTTTTATTAAATTGTATTTTTTAAGCAATATATGAATCACTTTTCTTTTCTGAAGTAACTCAACTTTCTAAATGCTGTTGTCTTCTCTTGTCAATTTTCAAAAGTAGATCATAAAACGATTGTCTATGACTCAAAAAATGTAATACATGTCAACAAAGAACGCCTTTAAGTTTGGAAGACATAAGAGGTCACGTGTGCTAACACATATAAACAAACCAATTTACAACAGACAATGCATGGCCCAATGATGGCTTTCTTTTAAAACAATAAATTGTGCTGTCTAACAAAAAGGTCTCGGATATTGTTCTTCGTGTTTTGTGGTTGGCATACCGTATTATCTATGTTGCCTAAGTGGCACTTGACTTACGTGGAACACGACTACTTCAATATTAGCCTACACTTAGTATTTCGAACATGTTCCACTGTTCGTTAAAAAAAGGACCGCTACAAATACAAAATGAGAACATTTTTACACTGTTCAGTTCAAATATTACAACGCCGCCTAGAACTATGCCATAATTATTAATAAACATCATTCAGCAATATAAACATTCTTGAAAATGTAATATTGGAAATAATAAAATATGAATACATTAGGCACTTATGATAAAAGTTATAATATAGATCAAGAATTTAATTATATGTATATAACCTATAATAATAATATAAATAACCTTTCGAATTCAACAGCTATTTTTAATACCAATTATGAAGAGTATAGTTATATGGTGTTGAGGCAGATACTGGAAACTCATCACCTTCCCTGACCATGTGCATTATATACATTATACGTATTACTTATTATGATTGTTTACTTTTACTTTTCCTCTTAAGAGGCCCCAGTACACGATTTTCGTATTTGCTTTCGATTTTGCTAAATTTAACGTAAACTTATTAAATCATTTTGCAAAACCCATAGCTAAACAGGCTTTTAATCAATTTTATTACGATAGATCCATTTACTTTTGAAGCATTTTCTTAAAAAAATATTAACAAATATATTGTAATAACATGAAAAAAATTATAACCCCGAAACACTATTTTAGTTTTCATGCAATAGAGTTATCTTTGGTACACTTAATCTCGTATATTTTCAAATAAAGACCAAATATTTTATTTATAAATTGACTATTCAGACATCAATACTTTTCGACAAGTTGTTAAATATATCGTTTTAAAAAAGACAAAAATTAAACGTTCTGTTTCCTATTTTTCTTACTGTGTATTTATTTCTTCCTGTTGATGACCAAATAAATAGATATACATATATTCTTATAAACAGTCATGTTAATAATACCAGCAATGCCCACGGCAAGGAAAAAATTTTAAATGTTTAATCTGGTGTTAACATAAGTAGTGTCCTTTTACATATTTTTATTTAACTCTCTTTGTTCGCGTTTTGTTTGTTTGTTTGTTGTGGAGAAATCTTGTGATTGATTTTTCACCAACTTCCTGACTAGCTAGAGCTCTGAAACTTTCAACATTTACGTCAAGTGGATGACTATACAATATCATTATTTGGATTAAAATTAATAATTTTCCATTATTGTTGAAAATTAAATGCCAACGTAGCTTCGAGATTTATCAATATTAGTATGAAAAAAATTTACGACGTCAAATTCATTAATTTTAATCGGAAGATACAACTTTGACATTAGGTGTTGGCTCATAATGTAAAAATTCCATTTATTAGTGTTATGTCGAATTTAGATTTCCGATAGCTCAGGATAACTTTGGTCTGTGAAAAAACGGTTCAAGAAAATGAACGTGCAATATAATTATGCCACGGGTTGGTGCGCAATATCCGCAGGATTTTCTGCAATAAGCCTCACACTCATGTACCATTCCTTCATCTTCTCGCGGTGAAACGATTACCCCATATTCAAAGCATTGTATATCTAATAAAGTGGTGAAAACAAAGTGATTTGTGTTTTAATTTAATAATAATATCACCACAAAGTTCAAACCTTCAATCAGAAGAAAAAATATTCTTCGAATAATTAAAAGCTTGTCTTCAAACTTTTTTTAGATTCACTTGTTTTAATTTTAAAATGTTCCAAAATTAAAACAATTGCTATTGGTTTTACATACTTCATTCAAAGATATTGTGTTTGCTTTTACATTACATTTATTATTTTATTTAATTACAGACCTTCAAAATAGAATGTCAAGTAGACAAAAGTGAGTACTTTCGACACTTCCTTCTGTTGGATGGTGGATTTTTCGAGCCAAGACCGGATGGTTTTTATCGCAGAGGCATCGAAAACTTTTGTAAAACGTTGGCAAGTAATTGTAAATAATAAAGGGATATTCATTATTTATTGATTTGTTGTGATTTTTGCTGTTGTTTTGTCCTCTTGTCCTCTTCATTTGAAAAAAAAAGGACACAACTTTTGTTAAGACCCAAAATATGTAAATGATTGTTTGTACCAAAAATATATTAAAAATAATAAAAGCTTCTTAAAAAGTTTTTTCTGAAAAAGCTTTTATATAATATTTGTAAATTATATATAGCAGTTTTTTCTTTTTGTTTTGTTAGATTAAATGATTAAATATTCATTTTGAAAGAAACGTAAGCATTAATTAGCTCTGTATCATAAAATATCTGAAATGCACATGAGTATACGCACGATTTTTTTTAATATGGGAATGTGGCTATAGAAGGTTTTTTGTGTTTATAGGTTTTACGACCTATCGTACGGCTGGCTTAAGTGATCACTTTACACAATGTAACGTTCACCAATTCTACCCATGATAAACTACCACATCAATAAATTTTTTGGAAGTTTTGGAATGTTTAATTTTTACACCTTGTTCTACATGCGAGTTGTATTTTTACTGCCGGTCGAAATTTTTGTGATTCCCATCAACCAATACAGTTGTCACCGTTGGTAATGAGGCATCTATTTTTTTTTGGAATTTTTAATTAAAGCAATATTATTTTTATATGTATTTATGTATATATGACATTCTTCCGAATTATTAACATTACACTGGGATACGCCTGAAAATTATTTCAATTAATTCTTCTGTTAGTATTTTACGCGAGGTATAGCTTACGGTAAAATATTTTTCTTTAACTTTCTAAAACGTAAGTATGCGATGCTATTATATTAATCCATCTAATCTTTAAGCTTTGCGTTAGCTTTTAATTTCTCCGTGTCTCTCTATCATATTTTAAAAGCATTAATTCTGTTTTCGTTCTTTTGCCAGCTCCAGGCATCTCACCGTCTTGGTATCAGAACTCTATTGTGAACCGCTAATATTGCCTGGAACGACAAGTTTTTCAATTTTATTACAATTTTTCTATCAAAGCCCCGTTCGCTTTTTCCCAGAAATGACGCAAATCAATCTACGAATCAATTTGTAGATAATATTTTGTGGTTATTTATAACGGAACTCGGCCCAACTGCGTGTATCGTGACTGTTTTCACTTAAATAAGGCCTCAACAATCTCCGAGCGTTTCGTCATTAATTTAACTTGACCAAATAATTTGAAACGTTTACGAGAGATTGTTATCTTAAAATTGAGCCCAAACCAATCTTTCATAAGAACTCGCAAGACTGTTGGCAGATAGATATGTGTACTTTGGAAGAAATATTATTTTACAGATAATGATAGGTCCTCTGTCAAAATGCAACGGTAAGAAAATATTATATTAGACTGGACAGTGATATCGAACTGCGTGATCTACAGTTTATTTGGGTCAACGCAGACTCTTAAATGACATTAGTGAATCGTAAGTAATGCTGTTTAGCGAATAAATATCGAACCTTTATTTTTTCAGCCTCTGAGTGAAAATTGTAGTTAGTGCCTGTCAGATTATCAATTGTTGTGAAATGACGGAATAACTTGGGCAGTGATATTTTACTAAATAAGCCTTACGGAGAATTTGTATTTATTTATTTATGTATGCTGTATTATACCGATAATAATGATAAAATAAATAACCAAATTTAGTACCTCTGACAATATGCAAATCTAACAAAATATACTGTTTTTGGACATTCAATGTATATAGATGAATAAAAAAATATTTCAACATGTAAAGAGCTAGCTTAAATAGCCTTTCATACACTCTACGATACGTGCTGGGATTTTAGAGATAAGACAGTTGTGCTACTGTACATTAACCTTTCCCACAGAGAGAGATATTATTATCCACTTGTTGGAGTTTTCTATGTTATTCTGCCTCGTGTGTACGATCATTCTGGCTGGCCACACGGCCCATCTTCAACGGTCGTGAAACCTGAGTATATTAAAAAATATAATTATATTCGTATGTTACTATTGTCTTCACTGAGAAATTAATGTGAGATCTTTTTCCGTCTTTTTGCAAGTGGTATATTTTCCAACGTATCAATTTTATATCTGGGGCTGGGGAAGGGTTAAAATTGGTCTATGTTACCTTTTTTTTCTTATCGGCAGTGCTCTGAAGTTTGCCTGATGAGTTTACTGCTCGACATTATTCGGCCATCGCGTTCGACATGATGGCATAGTTATTGACAGCTTTTATGGTTGAACAAAGTGCACGGCCATGTTACCTGCTTTTATTCATCAATGGGTTATCTCATTGCCAATTGAATACCAAAGTACTTTCCAACTCAACGACCTCTGCATAATCATCGGTGGTAATGTGTTTGTTAATCGCTGCTGGCCATTTGATATTACGCGGAGCTATTGAGGCTTTCACTGAACTTTTACATTGATTGCCGAGGGCAATGATCCGTAGCTGACTACTGACTATAATATACCTACGTACATTCAAAGAAAAAACGGAGACAGTGAGTAACAAAGTCATAAATAAATAATACATATATAAATATGTTAATTAATTGAATAGTTTTTACAATTACTTTAAATGTGGCGTTGACGCCGCGCCGTTTGAAGTGTGTGGTGTAGAGTAGAGAAATTACCTTAAGGCCCGTATACAGAGACAATACTTAGTGATTTAAGGGTTAAAAGCGTAATTTACAGTACAAATTACACTTTTAAGCGTACATTAATAATTAATCTTTCAATCATTTAAGTATTCGCTCTGTATTGGGGACTTTATATATAAGTATTTAAAAATAGATTTTATTTTTTATATGTATCTACTTATATTTTATTAATTATCTACATTTATATGTTTCGGAAAAACTTTTCCATCGCCATGGTGTTTTATAAATGTCAAAATATCAAAATTAGTAATGTCTTTTGTTTTTCTAAATTATTTGAAAAATTATTTTTATATTCTAAATTATTTGAAAAATTATTTTTAAATATTATTGCTGTAGTTCTTGATTATGTGTAATATATCAAATGATGGGGGTAATTGACAATTGAACAAGGAAATGGGAATATATCAATTAACGTGCTATTCATAAAATTTATCTGTTTATTAATTATATTGGCTTTAGTGCTCAGGCATTTCTTGATTTCTAATATTTCTAAGTTATCAAATATAAGGCCTCTATTGTTTACACAGAGAATCTTGATACGATTTTCATTTTTAAACGTGTGACCTGTTTCCAAAAGATGAATTTGAATCGTGAATTTAGAAAAATTATTGTTATTGAGATTTCTTAAATGTTCCTTCACTCTAACATTAAAATGAAAATTATTCTTTAATATAATGGTTTGGAAGTCCTGGAGCTACCTAACATATTCTACTTAAAGTTTTTTCAATTCTCTAAAAGAAACTTCACCGAGTAAAGAAGTCATATCATTCACAACAGAATGTTCTGGCGACAATGCCGTCTGTCAGATCTTTTTGACACGGTGCTTTTATGTTAGCGTTGCCCGCTCCGGTGTCTGTAGATTCTAGATATTAACGGTATTTGGAGACGTCTTGAGGGCAATGGGACATCACCTTTGGCTACCTCCATTGGTCATTAGCCGCGCTGCATCGATTATTGGCCAACCATTCGCTGTGTATCATGATGATCTCGATGAACAAAAAACTTTTGACACACGTAAGCTTGGAATCCACAGAAATGGTGGCCGAAATACGCACAAGTTGGGTTATAACTGTATGGCACGCGAATGTACGTGATATCTGTTATTTAACCTCGTGAAAACATTATTTAATAAGAATAAAAAACGACACCAAAAATTCAATTGATGAGATGTCTACACGAAAGTCGTGCAATCTTAATAGTCTAAGCATTTGTGTAAAACATATATCTAGATCGACATACCGATGTCCCAGACACGCATATATAGGGTATTTTTTATACTTTCAAATGAAATAAAACACATAAAAATCGTGGTAGGCAATGGCCATGGTATCGGATTTTTTGGAAAGATAAATTTATGCTATTAGTGTTTAAATGTGGTGTGTTTTTTTGGAGGTTTATTTTTCGAATTAGCAGCATTTTTTCCAGCGACATTCAATTTGAAAGTTGACAGCTGATTTGTGTTTAGTTTGATTTGCATTTTCACCAGGAATAGACTTACCCCAGAATACCGCTTTCAAATTGTGCAAATTTATTTCCAAAATCATGATATAATCGTATTTAAACAGTAATGATATAAAATTAATATATACATCCAATAAAGTCAATTCCAGGGCTTATACCACAATTTTTATGTTTTTTTTTTTTTTAATTCTATACCCTTAAATACCTATATTGGGGCTTAAAAAATGGAGATATTTTAATAAAAATTATGCAGATAGTCCTGCAATTTTTGATATCTTTTATTAATTTTGATTTTATGACGTACAAGAAGATTCCAGTCTAACGCCTTCCATCCATGTTTATCGGATTAAAAAATCCGTATGCTACATTGTAGGTACTTCATTTCTTACAAAGTACATGATCTTCTTTTATTATTGAACAAACGTGCATCGAGGAAAGTTGCGTGTCAGTCACGGAGGAGGAGTTACTCGAAAATCAACATAACGAGACAATTTTATTTTTTTTTCAAAAAAAATTCCGATAAAATGATACTTAATATGTGTCTTAGCAAGTGGCAATAAAAAAAAATCACCCCCTTATTCTTCTAGGGTGTGATAACAAACTTTTTTCTGATGATGATTTACACCAATAAAATTAGAAACCTCAACATACATTAATATCTATCTTGTGTCTTCATATACATCGAAAAATATTTAACGTCAATTTTCATCTATAGTAAAATGTCGTTTACGTGCATTTCTGCGAGAAAAGTAAAAAATTGTTCATAATTCATGATCAACCTAAAAATAAATATTAATGCAGAATTTGAACATTAAAATCCTTCGTTTGGTCGTGATCCTGACAATTTTTAAATCGATCTCGATCGAAAAATCAGTGATTGACATTTCCACAACCCGATACACGACACAGAAGGTGTAATATTCCCAACTTTTTTTTTTGTTTTTTTGGCATTCAAAGTAATGAAGTCGTAATGAAACTGGCCGACGTCAAAATATAGAAGTCCAGCAGTTAACTTATAGTTTAAAAGTTATTTTATACTGCGTTTAAAAATTTCATTGTGTTTCGTTTTCCGAAGAAAGTTTATCGAGTTTCACGTCTTTTACCATAAACAATGAACAGTTTGTGCGCGGGAACTTTTCCGTAACAAATATTTTCCGCGCGGAAAGACTTCTTCACTGAAAATCCTCTTTATGCTGCTTCTAATCTTGTTCCTCGGATATTTCTCGTGGATATTCCGCAGTGGAGCTTCCTCTCTAACACTCTGTCAAATGTCCAAATAGAGATTAAAACTAAGCTTTCTATTGGAAAAAAAATCAGCATAGCCGAACACAAATCTTTGAAGGAACATAAAGCTTTTTGCGAACTTCGTCGCCCAGGGCAAACTTTGGCGTAACCCTAGTTCCTAAGTACTTCGGGGCTAAAGCTGAAAGTGACATCCGTCACTAAATTGTTTTTAATTTCATATTCACTTCTGAATAAGCCCGCGTAGACTTCTCAAATTTAAAAAAATATGCACATAATGCTCTGCGACGCAAGATTCACTTGGGTGTCTAATTATTATCACTTATTTCATTGTACTTCATACTTATGTACAATTATTTCATTAGTTAACTGCGTCAATTTTATCTATTCTATTGTAACTGTTCTTGTCTACGACTTTTTATTTGTAATTTTTATATATTGGAAAACATGAATAACCTTGCAGGACTAGATTCCTACCTTGATTATGAGTCGAAAATATTGAAGCAACCATGGCTTAAAATATCAATAGTTATGGAGTTGCGCAATATCAAAGTTTTCATTATTTTTCAAAGCTAAATTTATGACTTATTTTGTACAAAACGTTGAACTACCATCACAGTAACTTATATCGATTACGAAAACTTCATTCGTTTCAATATGTGAAATTCGAATTGGAATACGAAGGTTTTTATTATTTTATTTGACTTGTATTAAATGAAATGAATTTTTCATATTCGATGTCAGTAACTGTAATGAAAGTCCAATGTTTTACAAAAAATAAGTCAGAAATATTGAAAAAAAATGTATAAACTTAGATGTCGCTATCTCCATAACTATTGATATTATGGTCATGGTTCTTAAACATTTTCGACTTATAATAAAGGCAGGAATATACTCATGCGAGATTATTAACGTTTTCCAAATAACGGTATATTTCAAATTTGTTTCTATGTGAAATATGTTAGGACGCTGATTAACATGTGCAGTTCTGATTATTCATATCTTATACATACTGATTACTAACGTGTGTCTGTTTTAATTACGTATAAATAAATAGATAAATAAATAAATGAGATTGAATATGCAAGGCGTAAACTTGTCACCGAAATTAAGTGAAAAAGGTTTGGATAATTTTGTCAACAATAAAATGAAGATTTTTACAATTTCCAACGTTTGGATAAAAAGTAAAAAAAGATTTGGATAGTATGATATTTGAATTAGGGGGATTTTGGCAGGTAACACGTAATACAGATATGAAAAAATGTAAAAGTAAAACGTTGAAATATAAGGTGTCGTGTAATACTGTTAGTAGTTATAGATAGTGGCCCCAATAAAATGAAAAAAAAAATCAGATTTGTATCAAAGACGTAAATGACATGGTTATTTATAGAGATTCAAAGCATCAGAATTGACCAGCGAAAAGTGTCTAGCAATGATTAATATATAGTGTCCAGTTAAACATATTAAAAAATCATATTGATTAGTTTTACTTTTTACACCTTTTTTAACATTTTTTTTTGTATCTGTTATCTGCCAAAATCCCGCGAACTCAAATGTTATAATATCCAAACCATCTTACCTACTGTAGTGAACATGTATTTCAGAAAATATTTCAGGTTTTGATACTGTAAAGTAAGTCTGGCGGTCGCTGGCTCCTGCTTTATAAATATGTATCCTTTTTTTATATGAAATATGACGTCAAGATATTAAGAATGGTTAAATCATTTTTACGATGACCTACTTGTGAAATGACGTCAGTTGTGTTGACTCGGCAGCCCGGAGTAGGCTACGAATAGTCTGGTAGTTGGTGCCGCTGCTGGGAAGTATGTCTGATGGCTCTCCGAGGCCCGATGACCGTTCAATCGGTTCCAAACTGCGGAAATAGTCGACGAACATAATTGAGTTTAAGCACCGTTAGTCGTACAAAGAGCAGCATTGCTTGTTCTTTTACATATTATTGGTGCCTCGGCTCAATGCCCTCGTAAACTTCCTCTCATTTCGCGATTGTCGTAAATCTGGAAACGGTGAATGCCACAAAAAGCCATTGAGACATCGAAGATCTTTTGTGTAGATGTCTTTCAAATTTTAAACGTTTTCTATTACACGCTATGAGACTAAACAGTAACGAGTTAAAATTGTGTGAAGGGAGTGTGGAAAATTAAAATAATAGTACATAAATAATTTTTTTAAATAGTAAAAACAGCTAAAATTAAAAGTATCACTTGCCAGAAAATAAGAGAGTGAAACAAGTCCATCCTCAGCGTAAATTATATTTTTTCCCGCCTTTTACGTCTTGGTTGGTAAATAACTAAAGCACGGTCGCTCAAAAGAGAGAATTTCGTACACTGACCCTACCTTACGCATCCTTGTCGCTCGCCCACAATTATGTTGGTGTCACACTCGCACAGGCAAGATGACAGCGGCTGTCACCATGCCTGTGCGAGCGTGATAGCATCATAATTGTGGGCGAGCGACAAGGATGCGTAGCGTAGGGTCAATGTATGAAATTCTCTCGTTTCAACGATCGCGCTTTAGTTACCATTCTTATGGTTAACTAAATTGGAGCTCACCCCAATAACAGTTAAATTTTCTAGTGCGCTATCTTTAACGTTATATTTTTAACGTAGATGTAAAATGTGAGCATCCAATAAAAGATATTCCATAGCTTGTATTTATGTTTAAAATTTCAATATCTTTCAATGTGTCATACTTACAAAAATTTATACATTTCGTGAGATTAGGGCCTTAATTTCGTTTGAATAATTTTTTTTCTGAATGTACGTTTACAAAGTAATATTTGAAAGTACATTCAGTTTGGTAATTGGAAGGCCTAAGTCTGCTGCATTTAATTGATTAAATTTTGTTTCTTAAACCGCCATCCTAGGATGTGTTTTTTAAATACTAATGTTGAAATGTAATTCAGTATGTCCCCTAAAAAAAATATTTGTTTCCATAAATAATAGAATATGAAGGCGTTACTTTTTGGAAATCCATTTTTAATATCAATAAACGAGAAAAAATATTTTATATTATTTTATTTTTACTTTTCAGTTGTAATCATTTCCATTATTAATATTTAAAGCATTAACTTTGTGGTTAGACATTATAACAGATTGTTAGTTAAATTTGTAAAAACCACGTACGTCTCGAAACCGGTAGACCTAAAATCTGGTAGTGGTTTTTACAAAGTTAACTAACAATCTGTAATTATTTCCGTTTATTTGACGATAAGATATGAGTGTATGGTTAGTATTTGCATAGCAAAAGAGACTGAAATTTGAAGAATGGTGTTTGAACTCTCGCGGTGGACATGGCGATCTAATGCAATGGTGATATAATAATGCGAAACGACATGGCAGACCATCTGATCCACGATTAAATCATATCTTCAAATAGCGCGTAACTCATACACAATGTTATTCATATTAAGTGTTCTTAATTATACATTTCATAATGTTGACCGAACAATAAACGAGTAGTGATCCATTTAAACTTGAGGATTTGAATTAGGGACCTTTTCCAACTGTGTAATAAAAAAAAACGGGTAAATCCGTATATGTATGTATATAATATATTATGCAATCTTCCAATCTGCAAATGAGTATAGAATATGTATGGAGATTAACTAAACTAGTTCTTTAGTAGAGGTGAATGAGAGCGGAAGATTCCTCGCGACTATCTAAGGCACATATATACTGCAGTAGTTAAAGTATTTATTAAAATCCCCTTGTAAATAACCCATATTTTTTCCATAAACTTTTTTTAAAGTTTTTGTTCTAAGCCGAGTCTGTTAGTATAAAATCAGATCAGACCTTCACATTTTATCATTTATTTGCTGCTGTATAGCCCCATTATGGACTCAGCAAATAAAATATGTGTTGTAAAACGTAAATATCGTATGTTTTCGAACGAAGAAAATGAAAATGCTAAAATAAAATTGGCCTTGCATGAACATAAAAAAGACGATATTTTCAATATATTATGTCTCTCCTGAAGGTCCGGAGAGACGGATTATTGAACAAATTTTAATGCCAGCTACTAATTACTATTTTACACTACACATTACTATTTTACACTCAGTGGGTGAATCAGTACTAGTGAATCTTATAAGCCTTCCGAAAATAAGATTTTTTAAGCAATACTTTTCATTCCGTGTCTCGTATTTTCAAAAAGTTCCATCTAGAATCCACAAAGAATCCCAAATAGGTAATAAATATCTTCAGTCACTTCCTTTCGCCATCTATGATAATACTATTTTAGTTCCAACGTTCATGAATTTAGATTTGTTTTTCTTGAAACATTTTGGGATATTATGCAAGTCAAAGTGTAATACACTCATTAAAATCCTGTTTCTATATTGCGATGTGTGACGTTGTTTTTGTGCTGTTTACAGTTTTTTTTTTGAAAACGTTAAGTTCAAAATGGATCAATCTAAAACTCTAATCATAAGGCGATTTCACATTTGATATTTAATCGATACTCAATGCAAATAACAAGCACGTAAGCATTAATTAATCTGGTTTAGTAAAACTTGTTTTTACTCAGTTCAAAATCAAGTTCCCAGAGTTGACATTAATGACCGTGAAAGTCAAAACGATTTGGTACTTCCGCTTAATATTTAGATTAGAATTGCAAAATCGTGCTCAAGATCGTTCACTCACCTTTTCAGTATCAGGTACATATTATGAAAGTTATTTAAATATTAAAAAATTTCCCACTAATTGTCAATTTGAAATTAGGTATCAGCAGGATTATTTAACGTTTATAATAGTAATAACAGCGAGCATTTGCATAAATTGAAAGTTGATTCTATATATTTATTTATTGTAAAACATTATTATTACGTAAAGTGTTTTTTTCTCTCCACTCTAATTTTATTGAGGTTTCAATCAATTTAATAACGCATCTAATAAGCATATCTAATCAACAAAAAAAAACTATTTGCATAAAATATATAATAATAATTTATTGATTTTAATCTCAGGAAATCCATTAATTTCATGTCATTGCTCGGAACCTGTTCCTGGGATACAGATGTCCAGCTATCTCGCCATCGTATATTTGGTCTTGCTACGAGTCTGGTACTTGACGGTAACTTGTTCGCTGCTACGCTCACTACTCTCTCAGAACAAGCTCTCTCTAGTAACGTCTTCTAGATCTTCCCCATCGGACAATATCCTCGACGTCGCAAGTCCTTCGCATTTCAGAATTCCTCACTCGGTCTCGGATTGTCAGTACCGCAATGGGTCGGAGAATCTTCATCTCAATTGTTCTTAGGAGATTTTTAGTTCTGGTAGTGTCAGCCCCTGTCTCCAAACCGTATGTCATGATTGGGCGGACACACAGGTCTTATATATTCACTTTGCTCTCCTTGAACATATGGTCGTTTCTCCAGATAGCATTTCTCAAGCATCCAGCAACAGTTGCGGCTTTATTTGTTTGCTCTCTTACTTCTTCGTAGATGTCGTTACTGCTGGATATCTCGACACCCAAATACTTGAATCCCGTTACTAGCTCTATTTTTTTATCGTCAATTGAAGGCTTGCATCGTACTAGCTGTTTCGATGTCACCATGTCTTTCCTCACAAAGATATAACATGAAAATCTTTGAAATTTGTGCAGAAGTTTTTGAAGATCGTCATCGGAGTTAGCTATTAATACCACATCATCAGAATAACATATTATATCTATTTTTTTGTCTCCCATGTTGTAGCCTAGATTCATTGATTTGACATCTTCTATTAGCTCATCCATGATGATATTTAATAGGAAGGGACTCTAATTAATTCATAATCAGGTACCTAATAATCATTTCATTCAATTTTAACATAGATCATGTTTTTAAAGAGGCTCTCCCAATAAAATTTGTAACAAGAACTGCACTAGAAATAGCGCTTCAGTATATGTTCTTTAAGTGAATTTCTGAATACATGTATTTTTATTGCGGACCAGAAAAACACACTCCATGCTGGAGTCGAATGATGTATGAGTAAAAATTTTTTTTATTAAGTATTTTAGTTTATCCGATTCAACAAAAAAATATCGTGTAGGTAGACCTCTGTCCATTTAAGAAAGATGATCCAGTAGGTATGTGTAAGCCGTGCGTACGACGCACATTGTTTCATTGTGTTGGTGTTTACGGGTATAAACACCAACAAAACGAAACAATGTTCCTCGTCCGCAAGGCTTACACATACTAATTCGATTGTCTTTCTTAAATGGAAAAAGATCTAAATTATTCTTGAATAAATAAAATTAGCTACTTGTTAGCATAATCCTTTGCTTACAATAGGGGGTTAATAAAAATTACAAATTGTAGGAAAATGATCATCATTGTAGTTTACTGTTGCATGTAACAAATATGATGAGTAGTTAACAAAAAATTAAATAAATTAATTAAAAATGTACATTAAGTAAAGCAATAAAATTCTTTCTTTGACGTACATTTCAGTAACACTTCCTTTGGCCTCCATTAGACTGGAGCAACCGACGGCCTCCATCGTGAATTCAAGATAAAATTGCCTCTTCAAAATTAACGGCCGTTTAAACGACAGATTGGCGCAATAACAACTGTTTAATTAATATTTTACGATACGAATACATGTAAAAAAGAGTTTTTTACCCAGCAATAGGTACTTTACTTTGGCGCAACAATCTATAAAGTAGGGATAGAAAGGATGGGCTGTAAATAAAATTTTAACAGTTTGATATTAATGCCGACATGGCGTTCTTGAGAGATAAGATTAATATAACTATTCTCCTCGTTTAATATTAATATATACGAGAAAAATAACAATTTTAATATATTTCATTGAAGAGATATGTCAAATATTTTTTTTTATTTTTTAGATTTTTTTTCAAAATAGTAACGAATTTCACGGTCGGAAATTTGAAAATCGGAATATTGCAATGCTGCTGCAATGTAGCTGATTTAGAATAATAATAGTAATATTTTATGTACGTACGTAATGATTTATTTTATAACAATTTGTTTTCAAAAAAATATGAATTGTCAAAAGAATAAACGTCTTTCTTTTTTTGATTTAGAAATCTCGGGCTCAGAAATGTTAAATTCAATAATATTTCATTTATCTATACTGCTCCCGCAAATTAAAAAAAATTACAATTTACGAGCGTCAATGAAAGCAAAGGTTTAAATTAAGCAAGTTAATAAAAGTTTCAAATTTTTAAAAAAGTAATGGAATAACAATAATCTTAATTAGCAATAAATAATAAAATTTGATTCGTGTTATGTTATTTATCATTTATGTTACATATACAAATGTGTCCTGTATTAAAATAACAATATTCCATAACACATATTTCATCAAGTTCATATCAAAAATATTAATTATTACTATTTATTTACCTAATTATCTCCTGCATGTTAAAAAATATATTCATTTAATATTTTATTTCATTTCACTCCTTTATCTAATAAAAATAATTTCGAGTGAAAATGGTTAAGTGTCAGATGTACAAGGCTGCTGATCAGCTGTCTAGTAGTGACCGCACCAATAACGTGGAACAGTTATGTTTATAAATATATCCAGTATTATAATATATACAATACTTGAAAACGAGAATTTATCAAATCTATGAAATGTCCAAAGCCAACATACTTTAAGACCCTTAAAAAGATTAATACTTACCCCCGCTGGCCTCTGCACGTAAGAAATATGGTTTTTTGAATGGAACTTACCTGAAAAAAAATAATACATATTGAATATGAAATTTTTTACAACAACAATTACAACAAATGTAAATACAACAAATGTATTTACATTATCGTATTTAAAATTGTTTATTATATAAAGTAGAGTTGTACTTATGTATATCATTAGGAACACGTTAAAAAACGATGTGAACGAATTATGTGCACAAAAAAAAACTATTCAAGTGAATTGATAAAAATGTAAAATCCTATGTATTTCAAGATAATTTTCGTAGCTTCAAACAAGCACCTAGAAACGTGCTTGGGGTCTAGCTTTCAAGTACTATGTTTTTGTAAAGTAAATAAATAAACATTTAAACATTATTGGATATACAAGATATCACAGAGCTAGTCCATAATACGTTACAGATGTAATATCACTCTCATCATCACTCTTGGCTCTACAACCCCCGGTGGGCCTTGGCCTCTTCAAGAGCCTTCCTCCACTCATCTCGGTTTAGTGCCAGCTCTCTCCTGTTCAGAAGCTCCAAGGCGGGTATGTCTTTGAGGACGTTGTCTCTCCATATATTTTGGCCTTCCTAAGCTCCTTCGACCTATCGGTTTCGAGTTCAGCAGGGACTTTGGTGCTTGATGCTCGGCCATTCTCTCCACTTGAGCCAGCCGCCGAAGTCTTCCTAGTTTTATAAATTTTGTGACGTTTAGCCATAAACAGAATACAGAGCTCATTGTTGTAACATCTGCGGCAAAATAATGAGTCGATAATGTCTGAACACCAATGTCCTAATATAAACAGTTATGAAGGTAAGTGACATAAAAGCTACATTTTTTCAATGTTTCTGACTTATCTTCTGTAAAACATTGAACTTATTATTAAAATCGCACAGACAAAAATGGTTCAAATTTATGCAAAGTTTTAATCTTTTCATTTGGCTCGTACAAAAGCCATATAACTTTTAGTGTTTAATATAAGTTACTTTCATGATTTAGAACGTCATGATGAGTATGTAACTGCTAGATAACTTTTAAGGTGTGAACATTTTTTGTTGACCTCTGTATATTGGTATTGCTACTTGATTTGTCCAGAAACATTTGTTTCAATGTTTCAAAATATACTAATCTATCGTTTTCATTTCAGTCAATGTTCATATTTGATAAAAACCAGCAATGTAAACCTGAAGGCATCGATCCATTCAAGACTTTGCTGCACGAACTTGCTGAGAGCATACATTTTGACTCCTGGGAAACTGAAATGGAAGTTTGGACTTGGAAACTACACTTTGTCGAGCAATCAGATCAGATCACTAATTAAAGTGTTTTTGGTAACAACTACCTCAGTCTATTCGTTATGTTTATTGGATAATTGTTGTAATGGATTAGGTGTATTGTATAGTATTGAAATTATTTTGTGTTGGATAAAGGACTATTTTTATCTTACATTTATCCGAAACCTAAACCGCTGAATTTATATCCAAAATTTTAAATAATCACTGCCAGGATTGTAATCTATCGTTAGGAAGCGTTGAATCTCTGGAATGGTAAATTACGTTATTATTTAAATATTTCCTTTTTTTATATATATACGTAAATTGCGTCGATTGCTGGTATTTTTGTGTTATTCTATTTTGTATACAATTTTAATAATGCATACTTTATCGACTGTTAAAGTGAAATACGAATAAATAATTCAGGAACAATAATAGCGTAACGTACATATATTCAAAAATACAATTAAATAAATATTAAAAATACAACAATAATAACGTAATGTTCATATATTCAAAAATACGACTATGTAAATGAATAATAAAAATACAACATAAATAAATAATAAAAATACAACATCTAAATAAATGATAAAAATACAACATCTAAATAAATGATAAAACATCTATTCAAATAATTCAAAATGTTATTAAAAAATAGTGTTTCTACATTAAAAGAGGAAACAAATATCTTTCCTTAAAAATGTCGTTTTGTCCTATAGCTAGTAGCAAAAACTTTAAGGGAGTATTCTTCATTCAATTTGGAATAGATTTTTTTTTTTACACTTTAGGTGAAATGTCGACAACTACGGATATAAGCGACATCAAACTTGCATTTTGTTTATCAATATTTCTGACTTATTTTTTAAAAAACGGATTATCACTACCGTAACTTATACGGAATATTTAAAATATATTTGATAGTAAATTTTGGAAAAAAACCTAAGGATTTGTTACTTTATTTGACTTGTATTAGAGCATTTTAATTATAAATAAAAGTATTTAATATAAGTTTCTGTTGTGATAGTCCGTTGCCAATTGTTTTCTTCTAGTGATTGCCAAAATAGGTTTAGCAACCAACACAATAGCAAATAACTTTCGATTAAGATAACATTTCGGTTAATGTCTGATTTAAACAAAAATTATGCAGTCGTACCTTTAATATATTTTTTCACACACATACAATATATAATTCATATCCTTGTAGATCTGTAGAAGTTGAGTCAGCACGTACAGACTATTAATTAATGCACACAAGTCGGTTCCTTGTCTTGAACCCAGCAATCTAATAACCTGGTTCAGGGTCGCACGGAACTATCAAGGCTATTTGTCAAATTATATAATAGATCAGTCGGCACCATACGGGAGTATTATCTTTATAAAGCGATTTTAGCCACTTCATTGCCCTTGTTATGCGGTGGTTAAAATTAAGGCACTTTGTGAATGCTTAGCCAATTTAACCTATTAAGCTAAATTGGTGTCTCACGAAAAATGGACAAACAACTAGCGTGTTCTGTTTTGAGGATAAACAGACATTAACGTGAGATGACACTGACATTAGCGTTATGCAAAGTGAGTGAATAAGAAATAAAAGACTGTAATAAAAAGCCACTTCATGTTTGAATTAGATTTGTCACCTGTAATAATAATACGGTAATACTAATGATACATAATTGTAATACGCAGCGATTTGAGAGATGACATGGAGGAATGCAAGAAATAGGATTAAACGCGTGTATCAAAAATCTTTTGCACGGTAGAGTAAACAATGAACAAATTTGTAGTAGATACGTAGATAGAATAAAGAAAGGATCGTTGAGATGATTTTATCACGTGGAATGTATGAGCGAGTAGAGGATGGTAAAGAAAACAGGAGTTTTAAAGGCAGCAGGACTAGAGGGCGTCCGCGAAAAACCTTTCAGATCAGATTGGAGGACTGCTGAAAAGCTTCAACAAACGAAGATCGTGCACGATTAGATGTATGAACGTGAACGAGGCTAAAAAGGTGTGCCAGGACTGAAGATTGTGGCGTTCTATCCTATCTGCCTGTTAATTAGTTAGGTAGTAAAATAAAATTGTAGAATAGTAACAAATGTTTATAATATTTCAAAAAATGTTTTTGTGTACCTACTCTGTTTCAATACTAAATATATTACGTGAAATTTAAAAAAATAAAAAATACGTTTATATTTAAATGTACCAAAAAATAAATTTTAGAACAAAAAATTTTTGCCTTACTCTTCAAATAAAAGGTGGGTGCTTACAGTATTAATACAGATAATAATGAGGGAGGGAAAGCGCCCACGCTTTTATTTGGAGAGTGAAGCAAACATTTTTTGGTCAAAAATTTATTTTTACTTTTAGTAGGTAGGTACATTTAAATATAAGCGCGGTTATTAAAAAAATATTTCTTTCACGTGTGTCTTAATACGTACCCAGCGTACAAAAACAGTTCGGTGGAAAAATAGCGCCATCTTTTGGTGAGCTCATATTTCCCATATAAAATTTTGATTAATTAATTATGATGGATTACTTGATTAATTAATGAATCTGATTCAAGTATTGTCATCGAGAATACGCTTGTGTGCAAAATTTCAGTTCGATTGGACATTGGGAAGCGGGTGAAATATCGATTATAAGATTCCGTCCAAACAGGTGAAGCTAATATATATAAGCGCGTTAAAATGACTCAAAATTATTGTAATAACAACTTAACAAATAATTTTCTTAATAGATGGGCCGTAAATTTTCTGTCAGTCATGATTAATTTATATTCATAATTTACTCGTAAACAAATAACTAAATTTGTATTAACCACAATGATTACTTTAACGTCAATACACTATACTACTGTGGTTAATGCATTGTACATCTGTCCTAACGAAGATACAGTAGTATCGAAATCGGCCGAAGTCATAGTAATCAAAGCGTTTAATACAATGTCAATTATTCGTTTTTAATTTTAATTAAGTCTAACTATAAATCTAAAGGTGTAAATATTAAAAAATATTTATAATTCATTTTGTTAAAGTAACAGACGTTATAAAATTATTTTCTGTGCATGAGTTTATATTTCAAAATTATATTGTACCAACTTATAACCTTTTTTTAAACCAAGAATTCAGTTAACCGCACAGCACCCTATTTAAAATATTACCTGGATTACGCACGCATCGGTCGCTGGGTTATCGAATTCTTACTGCTTATAACTTTATCATTTAATTTCTTATTGACTAGGACGGGAAATGTCATTTATTTAATCTATGGAAATGTGTTTTATGACGAACGATTTCTACTACTCAATTAATCACCAATCTGCGCCTACGATATTCATTATTCAAATTTAATGGTCTGACATTAAAAATAGATTAACAGTGTTAACAGCTTCTCTTTTAGTTAACCGATATTATGATATTTTGAAATCAGCTCTTGTACAATATCTATACGTATAGAAGTACAGTAACGTATGTGATTCGCAACATCTTATGAAACGCTCCCGAGCTAAACAAATGTGTAAGTACATTCTTGTCTTTTGTGCAAAGAAGACGAATTCGTAATATCAAATTGCTTTAATATTTACCAGGAAGCATCAAAATAAAATTGTGTGATATTTACTCAATTTTCTGCCGTTTTAGGCAAAAACGAAACTGTAGCAATGCTTTATTGTATTTCCGCGAGCCATTGCAATACAATTACAACATTAGACTCGAGATAGCGCGACACGAACAGGGAGCTATAATTTAAAACTGGGTGGCCCAACAATTTATTAAAATATTATATAAAATTCGTAAAAAAAACTTGTAAAACTGTAAGTACGAAATGTGTTTTTATTATAATCGCATTAGCTGTAACCCGTCAAAAATGACGGAACATTGTTTTATTTATAGTATTTTTATATTATTTTTATGGCGGTATATATTTAAAGTATATATTTATAGTATTTTTTTGGTGGTATATATTTAAAGTATATATTTATAGTATTTTTTTGGCGGTCCACGGAAAGGCGGCCGTAGCAACGGCCGTTGTCCGGTTCGAGTTTTGGCCCGGAGTTCAAGCCATCTCCGGCCATTTAATTTGGTTTTTTAGCCGTGATTTAGAACGAAATTACGGGCGTTACACCAAGTTACGGACGGACAGACACATAGACGGACGGACGGACAGACAATGAAATTATTTAATATAATTTCAATGTCTGTCCGTTATACGGAACGCTCAATTTCGCCCAGCTGAGTTCAACTAGTTTTAAAATTTTCATAATTTTTTTTTTTTATGAAGGTACTCTTGGAATGCATGTTTAATTTTACCGGTACTAATATCAGTATCATTTAAAATTGTTTGAAAATCACAATGAAATTTGGAAACGCCAAAATCTTTTTGAAATCATAACGATTTTGAATGCCCCGAGTATCGATCTCAGAACCTCTCACATGCTAAGCCAGTGGTCTGCCATCCTGGCTCCTCTCCTAATATACTGTGGTTCCAAATTGTTCTATACAATTATGGTTGTGACTAGAGCATAAAAAAATAATTAAATGAACTAAACCCGTTCTTACGCTCTCGCGTATGTTGAACACACATTAATACTGTAGTGTAAGTATTATTAGATCCCATATTAAACAAAAAGTATTTTGGTACAAGAGATGTAGTTTTTTTTAAATTTTCTATGGTTTCGTTCCAAACTGAGTTTCCAAAGCAAAAACGTCTTCTTCTAATAAAGTGCGACTTGTTTACTATGAAATTATGCGTGAGATTTACTTTGACCTTTTCACTATTGCTTCAAAATTTACAAGCCGTACACTAGGGCCCGAATTCAGGGTCAATATTAGACGATATAAAGGTTAAGGTACACCTTAAGAGTGTTATTTTGTACTGAAAATTAACCTTTAAATCATCTAAGTATTGACTCTGAATTCGGGCCTAGGTTGTGTACTAATAGATTTATTTTAGTTTACGTCTATATATTTTGGTGGTCTGTGATTATGATTGATTATTTTGAGTTAATGAATTTAACATAACAAAATAGTTGTTGATCTTTGTAATAGTGTTAATAAATAATAACAAGTGTTAACAAAGAGCGTTTTGTTTTTTTTATTTCCCGCGTCTTGCTTTATTTCTTAGCAATGTAGCGTTAGTTACGAAAGTCTTAGAAAAAGTAAGGCGCACCGGTTTAAGATCAGACGGCTGTAGGGAATGCTGTAGGCCTTTTTAAGTAGCATTTTCTTCAACAACAATTATTTATACTTGAACTCGAAAATTTTCATATTTTTAATCTCAGTATATAAAAAGATATTCGATAAAACACAGTATACCAACACAAGATAATATATAATATTTCATCATTCAGATATATCAATTTCTTCATGATCTTTAAATAAAATTATCTAAATCGGTTAAAAAATTATCTAAAATTGTATACTGAAAATAGCAATTTTGTTATTTCGTCGTAGTAATGCCGTCAATATTGAAAAAAATGTGTAACGTTTGTTTTACAGCTTTTTGATTGATTTTTTGTTTTTATTTATTATAGTCATACACGTTTTACTTTCACGTACACATACATACACGTTTTACTTGCCATAAAAAAGCTGACGTTCGTGCTTATGGGAGGAGTAATCACATCACTTCATTCCATGGATATTAAAAATGTAATGAGAAGGTTTTAAGAATGTTGAGAAACCAAATAAAAAAATATATTATATATAGCAAGTTAGTCCTATTTTCATAGTACAAGCGCTTAGCTTAGTTTGAAAATAGTAAGAATATTGATGTGACACGTATTCCGTGTTCACATCTCTATTTTAAAAAAAAAAAAAATATATATATATATATATATAGTGAAGCTCATGGGAATTTCAAAGTTTTTTTATTGATTTTTTAGTTCATTTTTAAATGACATAAGCTCTTAATTTTTCGGGTAATGAATTGAATGTTTTAATTCCTACACAGATATAATGATTCTAAGCTGTGCTTGTTTTATATTTTTAAATTTAGAAATGATCTTGAAGACCTGGAAGTTACAGAATCCATTATACTACATTAAATATTTTTAATTATGATATATTTTTTTATAATTTCCATAACAGTAGACACACAAAATTCTTGGAATAATCGATTTCTAGGGTAGATTCTGTTTTTTTTAAAATACTTTATTTTCAAACCTGTCAAAATTATAACGTCATAATTGCTTTTTTCAAAATACCGCCGACTTTAATGTATATAAATAAATACGAGTATCTTGCATATATTGTCTAAATTATTTAATACTACATAAAGTTCCTGGGTTTGTTGTTGATACAGTAGAATCCTTAATTGTAAAATGAAATTTATTAATCATTTTTTTTATCTAAGTTATAAACGAACACAATGGGTAAATGTCAAATGAATGGAAGTGCCGTCATCTTTTTCACACGCAAATGTCAATTGATTGCGTCGGATCCAGACGCTTCGCCTCCGTGAGCTCCTCTGCCACCCTCTCTCCTTTTCCCGTTTCAAGTTGCGTGACAAGGCTTTGAGGGCCGAAATTACTACACACTTTATGGTTTAAAAGGTCCGATTCATAAAACCTCGAAACGTCCGAATTGAGAGGGTACTAGATAAGTCGCCTTCGTGAAAACAAAAAACAAGCTTGGTCTGTTTGTCTCCAAATCACCAACAACTTCCCGACTAGCTAGAGCCCTGAAACTTTCAGCCTTTGTATATTTCCTATATTATATTAATATTAAATTGTTTCCGAATGATTTGTTTGATATTTTGAGAGATATAATTAATTTGAATATTTAATATAGAGAAAAAGACTTTTGTATTTTTATTTTTTTAATAAAAAATGTAGATGTGAACACGAAATACGTATCGCATCAATATTCTTAATATTTTCAAAGTAAACTAAACGCTCGTGCTATGAAAAGAGGACTAACTGCTGGTGTCTTGGAATGGGGGCTCCTACCACTGACCAGATCACTAGACGAGCATCATGACCACTACACCAACAAGCAACCGATAAAAACATAAACAATAGTATAACGTTTCTAGTATGACATACATAGTATAGATACATATATTGACGTATATTACATCGACGTAGTATTATTCATTGAAAAAATGTTCAAGTCAAACGAGTGTCTTTAATAATAATAATAATAATTGGATAACTTATATAGCGCCGTTTTCGCGAATACTCACCTCAAGGGCGCTTTACACAGAAAAATTATTATAAGTCACCAGATGCTAAAATTCCAGTAACTTATTATCTACTCTACAGTTTCCAGCCTGTTTAATGTTCAAGTCTATCTTGTAATCCGAAGCAAACTTAAACGTATGATCTCATTTTTTTTTTAATTTCCACTGTTTTAACATAAATTTCGTTACATTAAAAAACGTCTATGAACTGTACGTAGCTCAGTGTCAAACTGATACTAGCCAATCATTACCAACAAACTCAGCCTTCAACCCTAATTCAAACTCCTCCCTCCTTTTCCACCCAATTTATTCCCGTATCATTTGCTGCAAATTTCATTACGTCATTTTTGTGCTTTTTATGTATCTTTATGCATCTTTATAATCAGTCTGCTTATTATTCATTATTTTGTGCACAAAGTATACTATTAAGATTCCTCTGACAAATTCGAAAAGTTTAAAAATAATTCAAGTACGAGTTTATTTAATAACAATTGTTTTCCACTGTGAGATGACATCTTAATGGTTTAGAATTGTCACGCGAATGTTGTCACTCTCTACAATGTGCATTCAATTTCTAAGAGATGTATTCTATACCGTAAACAACTAGCACGCAAAGTGCACTGAAGTCTATAAATAATTATGTGAATCTTGAATCAACTTCTGTAGCCAGATATTATTAAAGAAATAAGTATATTACAATTAGTAAATCGTGAGTAGTGTTGTGGTGATAATAAACTAAAGAGAATTTTATAAAAATAAATTAACCCTATTATCAAATCACGATTTTTTTTTTTACTAAAAAGTTGGGCTATTTTTTAGTTGGGTAACTTATATCCAATATTATAAGTTCAATTTCTTCGTGTTTTAAGCATTTTAATTGAGTTGTTTAAAGGTAGTGAATTTTTAATATTGTCGTTTATCTCTAAAACTATTGATATTAGGACATTATTACTTGAACACTTTTCGACTCATAAATTAAGCAGGAATCTACCTGTAAAGTATTGTAGAGTAGCTCTGATCCATACTGTATATTACACAGTAAAACATTAGCTGATGTTACTATAAAAACAATCACTGTCCCAGGAACGATTGCATGTTTCTCTGTACTATACTCATTACCAAGTCTGTGTAATCTTGGCAGTGATGAGTGTATGTGGTAGTTCACAGGTTATGTGCTACTGGTAAAATATGTATGTGTGTAATAAAGGTATGCATATATATACTTTTTTCATGAAACGTGTGGATAAAATTAATGAGATCAACGTTTCATAAGAATATTACTATCCAGTGCAGATTTAAGCAGAAATTAAAAAGATACATCTAAGTTAACAAGCAATATTATTAATTTGAATTAATTAAAAACAATGCATAAATCACTTGGGGTAGTGGTTTATATACAGGGTTATTTGTAAAACATTAATAACCTCGCAGGACTATATTCCTGCCTTGATTATAGGTCGAAAATGTTCAAGCTATTATGACCTAATATCAATAGTTAAGGAGATATGCAACATCAAAGTTTGCATTTTTTTTTCAATATTTCTGACTTATTTTTTATAAAACATTGGACTTTTATTACAATAACTTATATCGCATATGAAAAATTCATTCCCTTTAATACAAGCCAAATAAAAAAATAAAAACCTTCGAATTACAATTGGAAAACATTCCAATTGGAATTTTTTCAGGGTTTTTATCATTTTATTTAACTTGTATTGAAACGAATGAATTTTTCGTAATTGATATGAGTTACTGTAATGACAGTCCAACGTTTTACAAAAAATAAGTCGGAAATATTGAAAAAAAAATGCAAACTTTGATGTCGCATATCTCCTTAACTATTGGTATTATGTCACAATAGCTTGAACATTTTCGACTCATAATCAAGGCAGGAATATAGCCCTGCGAGGTTATTAATGTTTTACAAATAACCCTGTATATAATTAATTATAAGTTTTTGATTAATTAAAATAAATAAATATGTCCAACCACAAGGTTAACGGTAGAAACATAAAAAAAAAGAACAATAGGTTGAAAAGTTTCAACACGAGATGCAATATTTTTGATCTTTGTATCGGTACAAAAAAATTAATCCAGTCAACAGCACGCTGTTCTCCATAGTACTGCTTCAAGCAGGTACTAGACTAGATCATCGAGGAAGCATCAAATGTTCAGACTCTACATACCTAAATTACCTACCACGGCAATATCGCTCAATTTAATCCAGTTTCTCAATTGTAAAGATATAATGCAATAACACCGTAAACGAGTTGGACATATTCTATAATTTATTACTAAGCTACAAAAACTGTTATACTACTTTTACCGGAAACTACGTTTGCGTATGTTGGTGCTCGTTGTATGTGCTACTAGCTACGATACACTCTGTATAATAATTATATTTAATTAAATTATTATGTCTCGTAGCTAGTAGCAAAAATTTTATACGTGAATTCCTGCCTTGATAATGAGTCGAAAATGTTCAAGCAACTATGACCAAATATCAAAAGTTTGCATTTTTTTCAATATCTCTTACTTATTTTTTGCAAAAAGTTTAGCAATCATTACAGTGACTTATATCGATTATGAAAAATTTATTCGCTTTAATGTAACTCAAATAAAATGATAAAATCTAATTTTTTTTTCAATTTTCGCAGGGTTTTCATCATTTTATTCGACTTGTATGGAAGCGAATGAATTTTTCATTATCGATATAAGTTACTGTACAATAGTTCAACTTTCTACAAAACAAAGTCAGAAATATTGGAAAAAAATGCAAACTTCGATATTTCGTATCTCCATTACTATTGATCATGGTTTCTTGAATATTTTCGACTCATTATCAAGGCAGGAGAATCCACCTGTAAAGTTTTTGCTACTACCTATGAGACACCCTGTAATATATTCATAATTATGTTTATATTAAACATTCATTTATGTAATTTATTTGAGTTTGAAATGTTTTAATATTTCTTTATATGCATTTCATATATCTTTGTCAATACACAGTTCACACCCATTGTAGTATTTTGGAAATTTGTAAGCTACGCTGAGTTGACATATTGCAGCAAAAAATGTGATGAGCATTTGTAAAAAGTTTGCTGTATGCTGTACACATTTTCATTGTATTATATTATATTTATAATGCTGCAAGCATTATAAAATAAAGAAATATATAAAATGGTTTGGATTCAGAAATTAGATGATTGGATCACGTGCAGTATTTTAAGGAGAAGTAAATAATAATTAAATGTCACTCATTTTAAATTATGAATAAAATATTAATCTATTAAACCAATTATCTGTAACTATTATCTTTTATAACATACTAAACCGCACTGTATTCTTGACCGCAAATTATTTAATTCGGAGTACAACCCCACAAAAGATAATACCACGAAAGAGAAGCAATGTCATTAATATTTTTAGATCATGATGAGATCTTCCGTACAGCGGTATTAGTATGCGGTAAGGATAATCACTATAAACATCTGCACAAAAATTGTTCGCCACCATTTTCAAAATTGCATCTGTTTCGTTTTGATTATATATTTGCGGTTGAGTCAAATAGATTTCTTCTATCGTTATTCAAAGCTACTCGATAACGCTGGTTCACTTGCTGAACGGATACATTTGAATAAGTGAATGACTTGGCGCATTATAAACTGGACGAGAAAGTAAGAACCTTGGACAGAACATAACCAGACTCGAATGGACACACAATAAATTGTGAGTTTCTCGAGGAATATAAATTTATTGGTTTATATTGAATTAGCAATTAAATTTAAATATAGTTACCACGGTAGACGCTTTATAATATAACCAAACCCAACTCAATCTAACTTAACATTATGCTGTTAACACATGTTTATTTTAAGATAATTGAACTGTCAAATAACCACAAATAATAATAATGATGATTGAATGTCCGTCCGCAACTTCCTATCCAATAGCTGAACTCATTCTGTTTTTAAAATTAGCATAATTTCAAGATTATTATTAAATAAAATGAAAACATTGGCTTTGTGCGTTTTATGAAATAAAATAGGTATTCTAATTCAAATTTTTATTTAATATTTAGATTTTTTATAATATTTGAATATATGAAAACCTATAAGTGCATCCGTTTTATATACAACGTAATTGTTATTAACTACTAACCAAATAATACTCTATGTAACAATATCCGTTACTAACGCTGCCAGATGGCACAAATAATGAATTGGGTGGATAAATTGAGGTGCAATAAAAGTATGATTCTTTACGTAACCATTTCCGCCACTAACAGGTGGTTCAAATAATAATGAGGTATAATATAATAGTGAGGTATAACAAGTAAAAAAAGCATAATCTCTATTTAATAATATGCATCAATAACGTTATCAAGACGCTACGCTACTCTAGATAGCGCTATTCTCACAGCCTTTACTGGCTATATATACATAACTGAACAAGTGTGCATTTCATGGTTTAATTTAGTGTAAATTAAAATGATCAAATGCATGTGTTTTATTACATTGAAATATATATTTTTCAATAGTAAAATGCATCCCGAGTGTTTCATACTACTAAAAAATTACTTTTCATGTGTGTTCTTCTAATAGCTATGTTTGTTTTCGTTTCAAATTCAGTTGGAGAATTTCATTGCAGATTTATTGAAAGTACTGGCTGTAAAAACTTTACTAGAAAATGTTTTCACGTGCATGAATATAGAAATATAATATTTTAAATGCTGTGTACGACTGAAAGCCGGAGAAGTTTTTACCAAAATTGTGCTGCGTTAATTATCTTATAATTAGATTTTAATTTATAATATAAAATATTATAAATTTAAATTTTTTTTCTATATAGCTTGATCGCATTTGACTTAACAATGAAGGAAACATCAAGAAACTATAAGTGATGCAAAACAGGGAAATGAGAATCATATTAAAAAAAGTAAAAATACCAGAATTGAAGAAATGAGAAAAGCACTCAATTGGATGCAAATTAAAAAAATACTTATTTATAACGTTCTCATATTTATACATAAAATTTTCAATAACAAAATGCCAAAATATTTTATGAACAAAATTATTGTTCACGACTTCTACGATAGAGGTCGCGAGTGCGCTGTATATTATACTAATTACATCTTTGGGCTTTTCTGCGACGTCTCTCAAAGGTGGAATCAAAGTCGTCAAAATCGCGAATCAAAATGGGCGCCAAATACTTGATATTCTGTGTATAGTTTTCTGGGATATATAACATCAGAAATAGGAATAGAATGAGATTACCATATAAGAAAAAATATATACACAGAATTGTCTAACGTACAGAGGTGTAAAAATACACGATAAGATGCCAGAAAACATGAAGAATATAAATAAGATGAATGAATTCAATAACAAATGCTATAATTACTGTAAAAATAGTATAGAATTGTAGAGCATAAGATGTATTATTTATTATAGATTGTGCCATAGATTAGATTAGATGTAAATGTAAAAATGTAGGTTATAATGGATAGTATATTAGATGTAAAACGTTAAATACTAGTTAATATATAAATTGTAATATTAACTAACTTAAGAAATAAATAAAAAATATATAAAAAAAGTGATATTTATCGAGATATCGTAGAGTGAGATGTGATATCTTGCATTGAAAGCGTGGCGCCAAGAAGTACAACGTGGCGTTGGCGCCGTTTTTTTTCCGGGATGTTAACCATTTAAATGGACTGTTAATGGCTGGCGGCACTGCTCACCACGGACGCCGGGAAAGGTTACTCCACTACTTCCATCACCTCTCTCGGGAGTAGTAGAGTGCCGAGTGATCTTTCGAGAATGCCAGGCGTAGTACACTTTACGAACAGGAAAATATAAGAATGTTCGCCTGTGATTTTTTGATAGTGAAAGTACAATGAAACACAATTAAATTGTACATTATGTATTGTTAACTTAAGTTCCGTTTTCACTTTCTTTACTATATTTTAATTAAAAATTTTACTGTTTCATTTTTATTATTATTTTACTATAAGCTAAGGAAAACAAAAATAATTAGTATTTTGTTGGTCCTCCTTAATTTTTTAACATGGTTTCAATTACTCTTGTCATAGAATTCAACAAATTTTGGAGATAAACGTCTGAAATTCTCTCATACCACTCATTTTCAATAATTTTGTTGAGGTTTTCCTTTGACAAAAGCTTCAATATATTTATTTCTATATTTGTAAAAAAATCGAGAAACGTAAATATTAGAATAAAAGAATACATGAAATGCATAAAAATATAGGGTTTCTTCTTTTATAATTTTGATAACACGTGGCCACAAATTTTACTCAAAAACGGAATGGGTTTGCAACTTAACAATCTGGAAGCATTAGAAATTAATATAGCTATCAATAATAATAGCCAAATAATAAATAAACAAATAAATTTATATAATAGTCTGATTTTAAAGTTGTATGTTCACCAGTGGACTTCAGGCTTCTCCCTCTCCTTTTTCCCCCTTTCCTCCCTCCCACCTGGTTGATATTCTGTCTCTCGCTGATTTTCTTTCCCCATGTAAATGTCTGTATTTAGATTTTTCTTTTGGGTCTCAATTCTAGGATTGGTCCAAGCACTCGATCTCTTTACTCCTCTATGTCACCTGCCAGTCTCTTCATTTCTTGGTAGGTGCTACAGCGCACATCTCCGATAACCTGATCTATGTAGCATGATCTCGGGCGGCCTCTACGATTATTGCCTTCAATATTTCCCTCGGTTTTTTCTTAGATTAGTCTTTATTATTATTTATATTGATCTGACGAAGGTTGAGACCAACCGAAACTAGTTGAAAAATATATAGTAATAAGTTTAAAAATAAGTATTTAATTTTATTTGAAATTTTAATATAATTTGATGTTAGTATTTTATTTCATTTTCCTTATTAGAAATAAATTTTACTGTTAAAAAAAATATTACTTACAATTTTTGATCGATAGTATGGCGCAGAGTCATCTTGAAAAATGCACTCAGTAATGTGGGAATAATGCATTTCACACGATGGGAATAAAGTCTTCTAAAATTTTGTTTTCAATTTTCTTTTAACGAAGTGCGAAAATTATCTTTCGTTAAAGAAATTGTTAATGCAGAAGTATATAAAAACATCCCCGGGCGATGCCCTGACCTTCCCCGGCACCACTACACGCGTGCGAGGCATCGTGTGCATATAATATTTTCGAAGACATAGCGTGTCACTATCTGGTAGGTATTATTAATTGATTTTTTGGAAGCTTACTTGTAGGCATGCAACAGTGAGTGAACAATACACAGCCTGAAATCCACTGGTGAACATACGACGTGGTAGTGTGTGCATTTCGTTTAACAAACTATCTACCCATGAGATAGGTGCTTTTTTTTTCTTGAACAGGCTGTAGACTTGTACACGTTGTTCATGCAATAAACACACGCTCCCTACCGCAGAGCGCACCGTCTGTTCCGAAGCAGAAGGCACACATGTATTCCTAAGTGGGTCGCTAAGTGGATACGACGAACGAACGGGACAAAATACGACAAATTGGCAGGAACCAGTAACACGGCATTTCTAAATGTCAAAATAAATTACGTAAGATTTATAAGCTAGGCCAGAGTTATCATCCGAATACAAAAATGTAGAAATTTAAGATTCCAGCCATTTTATGTTAATTAAAAGTACCGTTATCTCTTGAATATTTACACAAATATATTATTTATTGCTCTAAAATCATGCAAATATATACAGTCGTGCAACATGTTTTTTTTTTTAATTTTTCACAAAATTAAACTTTGTAATGGCAGAAGCATAACTCAAAAACTGACTATGTACTATGTACGTACCACTGTTTTAAAAATCATCCAACACGAACACAATTCATACATTGCATTTAAATCCGTTTGATTAATTTGTTTAATTTCAGATTTTTAAAACTGCATTGAGAGTACGAGCAGAAGACATCGATCATACCGGGCATCAGTCGAGGGTCCCCTCGCCTCCCATTTTAGATAGAGGGGAAGCTACGCGATGATTTTGTTTCAAATGAGTAAGACGTTGCATTTCAACAGACTCACCGGCCGCACTACAGCCTGCGCCTGGTTGCACACCGGGGGGTGAGACGATCAGTGTACTGCGGAGGACTGAATACCAATTAGGGAAAGAGTTGGGAGTGTCAGAAGACAACGAAGAACACCTCGAGTAACTTGGTGGTCAAATATCGAGAAAGAAATTAATGAATATGACGTGTTTCTCCGACCGACAATATAATGTTGTTTGAAAGCCGACCACAAGTAAATGAGGAAAAAGAAGAAGAAGAGAAAAATGCAATGAACAAAAACGCCATTATTCTCTCCAAATTTTTTTAATAAAACAGTTGACAGTTTATAATGTTTGTTAGAATATAGGTAATATTTGAAATGATAACATCAAATATATAAGTGGCGCCCTCTATATCCGCAGTGAATATAAGCTTGTCTCTGCATAACTTATGTAGTATTGAATAAAACAATTGTTCTTTAGCTATGATAACTATCACCTTGTTTAATTTCATTTTTTATGAATATTGTTAAAGACAAATATTGATATTTCGCATTATCACCTTAAGTATATGTTAACGCACATCCTAGAAAGGTCTTAATATAATCTGAGACCAGACGCCGTTAGACGAGCAATTATGTGTAATGTTGTTTGTGTTAGTCGCACTGTAGTTCACCAATATCTATTTTTTGTTGATAAATTGAAATTTCAATTTTGAAAAATATATTCAAAATATATTTGAAAAATAATTCAAAAAACTATAAATATAAAAACAAGTTATTTTTACGGTGACATGACCAAACAGTATCTACATAACAAAAGTGTTTGACAAACAACCGGAGAGAATAAAGGGTTAAACGGGATAAAATTTTTTTTTTTAAAAATAATTGCATTATTTTAATATTGCATTATAATATTCTTAAAGGACTATTAAGTAATGTACCCTCAACATATACTGTAATGTATTCTTGCGTACAACACATACAGTTTCGCAGGACGCCTGTAAAATAGACAGGTACATAGATTACGAAAAATAAAATTGGTTATAACATAGTAAAACGGGGTGCAATGTATTATTTGATTTTTGTGTGCGCTGCTCAGCCATCTGGTATGAAACATACAAACACATTTTGTGGACGTAATTCCATACGGACAGAAAAGCTACGAACAACAATATCTGTGACAGAGACTTATGGTGTATCTAATGCCGTACTTATATTTTTATTATAATACGTTTGACCTTAATATGAAATTACGTCACCCGGCGACATCCGATCTCGGCTTTCATTTACATATATACTTGTTTTATGGCCGGCTTGGGAGCAGTGTAGCACTTGCAGACAATCTAGGCGCTGCGCTGGACGGGAGTATTTTTAAGCCAGGGCATAGTTTTATACAATAGAGTAGGAGCTAGCGATCGCCAGACTTACTTATAGTATCACACCTGAAATATTTTCTCTGCATGTACACTACGGTTGATAAGAAGGTTTGGATATTATAACATTTGAGTTAGGGGAGTTTTGGCAGAAAACAGGTGATACAGTTACAAAGAAATGTGTAAGTAAAACGTTAAAATATAAGGTATCGAGTAATATTTAGGGATTTGAAATGGCTCTCAAAACTCAAATACATAACGGTACCTACCTGTGATAAATCAAAACGTGACAAAAACAATTGTTCACTTTACAGATCATGAAATTTGTTTATACATAATATTATATTTATAAAGAACACAACTTTATAAAAATTAATAGACAAAATATTATTTTTAATATTTAAAACATTAACTTTGATGGTTAGATAATAGTATAAACCACTACTAGTTTTTGTTTTATTGTATTTAGTTATTTTTCAAAGTTCATTTTTGATAATGGCACATTTACTAGGCGAAACAACATTGAGTGAAAAGCAGAGTGTTTGTGTGAGATTGATAGGATTTATGAGATGATGAGAAGTGATTTGATTTATTATTAATGAGTGTGTCTGTATATGTTGGTTTTCGATTAATGTCAAAATCTATTGTGTTATTTTGTATAGTTAATGTTAGGTCTAACAAATTATGTTTATTATTTTTTTGTATCTCTCTAGTGGTGTTTTATAATAAACTAAACTAACATTTTTAACAGCCTCAGTACCAAGAGGATGTAAAATCGGAAGCACGGAGCGGATATTAGCAATTAGTAGTATATGTTGAACAGAGCTAAGCACAACTAATCCAATAGAATTGTGTCGAGAAAGTTTTCCGTGTTTGATGTGAATGTACAACTTATTGCAAGCGATCGTTGAATTTTGAGAAAAAGCACCCCATGTTATTGATTTTATTGACATATGCATATGCCGTGATCGCTCTTAATACTTTGACTATTAAAAAATATAATGGCTGAACCCGTCAAAAATGACGGTATTTTTACCTGTGGGTTCCTAAGAAAAGAAAAACTTACTAAAAAAATATACGAAAAAAAATTACTGTCCTGGCGTGATCCAAGGCTTTATAGAATTAAGTTAAAAAAAAAGAAAAAAAACTAAACGGACGTTATACGAAGTTACGGGGACAAACAGGCGGACAGAAAACGAAATTATTATAATTGAGATATTCTCCTTTGGTTATCTTTTATAAAAGCTTGTTTTTTTAATATAACATTATATCATACTTTTCAGTCTTCGTTAAAATAAATCTTGTAATCGAGTTGAATCGCGTTGAAGACATGTCTCATTTCCGAAGGCTATTAACCTCAAAATTCAAACGTCACTTTTTAAATAATACAAACAAAACCGACGTGTTTATCTAGAGGCTTGAGAAAATCACATAGACGTATTGTGATCTCAGCGGGAATTGAACCCGGAACTTCCGGTATGAGAGGCCAGTGTCATGCTCACTGGACTAAAAGGGCCGCCCAGAGGTATTGTTTCCAGCACATACTCGAAATATTTTAATGGTGGTTTTTGTCCTTTCTCTCGGAGAAACAAATGCTTTTTTGAAGATATAAAATCGTGAACTGCAATAACAGTGTGATTCGCTGGTCCAATATTAAATTTGAAACAATAGGATCAATCAACGAGTCCCACTTTGTTCTTCTTCTTCTTTTCTCTAGGTACTCATAAAACTAATATTCCAGACAATATTCTATTTCTGTAATAAAACATGAGTGCATCTGTAGGTAGACAAATCTGTAGAGATATTTTATAATCTGTTTCATCTCTGAAGCAGATTTCTTAGAAATTTTTAGGTATTGAAATAATGGATCTTTTATACGCACACGGGGTCAAGGACATACTCCAGTGCGAGAGGGCCTACTCTTAAAGGCGCTGTGATATGAAATCCAGCGAATCGTCGAGAATCGTATCTCTACACATACATACGTTCGTGTAAAATATCCGTTATTTCAATATGTCGAATGACCGTAATATAAACTTAAAATACTTAGAAATTATTTATCTTTAAAAACTTATGTTATTTAAATAAAAAAAAAAAATCATCAACATTTTATACTGTGATTTATTGGCATGAACACATTTCACGCCAATAAATCACAGAACCGTTGAGATGTGTGTATACATTTGATATCGTATCTCTACACATGCATCTTGCGTATAAAATAGCCATTATTTAATATCTAAAAATATGTCGAACGATGGTGATATAAATTTTGAACGTTTAATTTGTTTTTTGAACATAATAGAAGATGACGATTTAAATGTTATTTAGATAATTAATGTACAATAATGTCAAGGTTACATTGAAAAAGTGTCTTTCTCTTCGTTAGCTGATTTGACGATAAAAATTATGCATGACAATTTAAAAGAATTGGCTTAATTTATTGTTACGTAATTATTATTTTATTGTGGTTTTGGATGTTTGTATCTGTAATCTTTCCTTCTCAAAAATAATTCAACCAATAAGCGACTTTCAACTGTTATACAGTAGATTTTGTTACAAGATTATTAAGATTAATAAATAATTCCAAATTACAAGATTAATAAAGAAGTCTTTAGAAATTGTAGAATTATTTTTGTTTGAAGCTTGTAAAAATTGAGAAAATATAAGACAATTAATGTCGGCCAAATTGCTTTATTGCTCTTTTTGCCACATTGTCTACGTATTTGAATGAGGGTATGAAAGAAAAAGTATGTAGGTATGTAAGTAAAATACTTCCTAAGTGCAGTACAGCACAGTGGAAAAAGAAAAGAAAAAAATAATTTTATTATACAGTCCAGCTTTGTTACTAAAACCCCCTTGCATTGGTCAGCACATTCAATTCACCCACATACAGAACCTGTTTTAAGGCTGCGTGGGATATTCGCGCAATATAAGAAAACTAACACCAACGTATATATTTAAAATTTAGGCTTGATCTCGTAAGCAGATTTTATTCTCGTCTCAATTAGAAAATATAACTATTATAACATATAAGTGTTATAAAGCCTTCCTCTAAAGACACCTTAAAAATATGGTGTTGGAGATATATAGATACTTGGTATTCAAAGAACCACTATTTCCATCCTTCAGATTCAAATTAAGATAGGATAGAGTAGAGTAATGGCGCCACCTTAAGAGAGAACTATCTTTTATGCGATTCTGATTTTACGCGACGGAAAAGACGAGGCGGAAGATTCGCGCAGTGTGGCCCGGCCTTAATGAAAAGATGAAGGCCTGGGGAGATGTACTGTATTCGTAAGAACTCCAGGAACCAGAGGACGTTCTCCGATTCTCTGAACGGTTCAAGTGAAGGAGTAGATATCTCTTTCTCTACACGAAGACTCTACTACTATAGCTAGACCGCATTTAAAAAAATGTGCGCAAAAAATATGTGTATTGTTACGATGCAAAAAATGAATACAAAAGAAGTTTTTCTAGTAAGTAAGTAACCTTTTTTAAACTAAAAAAAATATATTTATTTGGAAAAATATATCATATTGCGGCTTGTAATACGGGCTTGCCAGGTAACTTTCCCCCGCTTTCTTCTTACCGGACAAAGCGAGGGAATGGTCTTTTGATTGTGGTCAACCTATACTACTCTACACGGAGACAAATCATGAAAAGGTTTCGCATGAGAGAGCTAAGGTATCTGTCTCTCAAACGTGAGAGACAATCTTTGATCTGAATCCTGGCATTTTTGTGACAACCTAGATACCATGGAAAAGCCTGTGATAGCATGAAAAATCTTGCCATGTCAACACGAGACGAGAAAAGCCCTTACCCGTTGGAACTACCAACTAGAAAAAGCAACAGTCGCTCTGGCAATAGCCCTCAACTCTGCTACATGTTAAGTAAAATGGAAGACTATAGTCAAGAGAAGGGAGTGCTTAAATATCACTTACGTAGAAGAATAAAAATGACAAAATGAGTACGCTACGTCTTTAAATATGATATAACTAGCTGTAACACGTCAAAAATGACAGTATTTTTACATGTCGGCTGCTGAAGAATAAGGACCGATTTATTTATAAAAAAATAGAAAAAATATGGGAAAAAAGTTTTTATAAAACAAGTTATGGATGTTACATGAAGTTACGGACAGATGGACAGACAATGAAATTATTATTATTTTGATAAAATTACTTTTACTTGTCGTATTTTGTTAGCTAAACTCATTTTAACACCTAAATTTGTTAATTACGTAGAAACAACTTATAAGTTTTTTTTTATTTCACTTAAATTATGTAATCATACTTATGCCCAGATCCAAATCAACTCTTTATAGTTTGACAAAGACAATGTCTGTCATTAATAATTTTTAATTTTATAATTGACAAAATTCTGTCATCACAAATTATTCGGTATTTAATTGAAAGTGAACAGACCATTGTCTGAGTTTATTTATTATCCAAGCAATTCCAAACTGGAGAATTATACTCCAGCGAACTGCGACGCTGAAATCAGTAGGTACGTGCTTTTATCATAAAAAAATTCACACGGTAACTTATGGACGTTTTTCTTTTATGCATTAATAATATAAAAATAATGTTTTACTTTTATGATTCAATAATCTACAAAAATTGTTTATACCTATAAAATTTAACAAAAAACCTATACTTTGTGCTAATAATTTGATCTTTAAAAACTTTGTACAAGTCAAAGTAAACTTTGTACAAGTATACTATAAATATATTTTTATTTTAACCAAAAGGGTTAATTAAATAAGTCTGTCTACAGATATTTTTTGTTCGACTCATTTTAATAGAAAATTTACTGATTTTCAAAGCAGTTTATGAAAAATTCTATAAAATTATTTAGTGGCACCTGTAAAATGGATCTAAGTAGAACAAAAACAACGAAAACAGTCGGTTAGTTGAAGTAAATCGCGACCACAAAATTAACTTTGGTAATCGTTCTTTCGCATTGGCTTTCCAAAGTTATGGAATAAATTACAGGTTACCACAGTTCAAAACACAATTTAAGACATAACTATTTAGACAATTATTCAAAAACTTATAGAATCAGACCGACCCAATAGTACCAGATGTCTCCACAATATCCAAATTTTCCTGGTCGTCTCAACTGCAGTTTTATCCAATTAATATCATTATACATTTAGAGGTGTGAAATGATTCGATGAATTACCTATTAAAATGAGGATTGAGAAGAATTATGAGGCTTTTTTTACATTACATTAAAAACATTAAAAAATATCCTCACAGTAAATAAATTTATATTTTTTATATAATGTTATCTATTTATGTATATATTTTATTATACAATTCTGTGGAATATTTCTTTAATAATAAATAGTTTTAATATTAATATTATTTTTATTGCATACTATTGTATGTTTTTGCTTATAATTTTCCTTTATTTTCTCTTTACTATATTTATTTTAAATAATAATTGCGCACTTTTATATGTTTTATGCTTATTATTATTTTATTTTTACTGTTGTCTCACATTGTTTATTGCATATTAGTTTTTCTTTTTTCTTATGTGTTCATAGTATGTAGCACATACTATTAAATTTAAAGCAGATATATTTACTTAACACGTTAAAATATTTTTCCGACATAAACAAGATCACCAACAAATAACTCACTCTCACTTAACAAGGGGCATAGGTGAACTGCGACTATCTTGTACCAAAATTCACCAAAACCTTTTCACAAAGATTTCACCTTTTCTAAGCTCCAAAAATATTCAACATTCTAAACACAAAATAAAAAACTTGTAGCCATAGTCTCGCATATTTTCCTTCAGAAGTGAAATTCTGCCTAAATGAAAAGTGAAGGAAGTATACACAAAACCTGTTAAAAAAAATGGTACCTATATACGAACATTTTCTTTAATCTTTTCAACTACTTTTATTTATTTTATTTTATTAACTATCCAATACATTTTGTCATTTTTTTATTGTCTATCATACAGAATTAACACCATTATTAAATTTGTTAACATTTAATTATTATTATTACCTATTTTTTATCGGCACTAAGATTTATTCATATAATAACAACTTTATGTAAATAATAAATATTCTTGCACGTATGTATACTGTACCTACTGGAAGAGCACTGTCTGCTATAATACAGTAAATTACTAGTGTAGCAAGCAGGGCGTCAAATGAATGTAGTGTTTACTCTGCTGCCAAGACCCTCAGCAACAATGAAACATGCTTATAAAATTTTATAAACATTATAAAAAGTTGTCACCTATGAATGTGTCTATCTATCTATCTATCTATCAAAATGCACTTTAAGTATAATGATTCTTCTCTCCTACTCTCGAGCAATATTACTAATATAGAAGAGAAATACTATGTGAAAACTGTAAACCATCATTATTGTAAAAAAATGTATTTACCTTTTAAATAAATAAATTATAAAAATAAAAAGTTCAATTCATTTTTTTTTTGTCATGCAGTGTATAAATGATGGTAAATATGTTCTTTGGCCAGTAAGTTGGTTCGCAAAATAATATTTATGTGTAAAGCGGAGCTATTTAAATCATCCAAACATAAATAAATGAGTGCCGATTTCCGGTAAAGATATTTTATCACTTTTTAATGTATAAAAAAGCATTCTGACAAAATGAACACCTTACTACTAATAATATCCACCATTGATAGTTGAATTAATTGTCTCTTATAAAATAACACAAACCAACTTTAAGTGCCTAGAACAGATTAATGCGGAAACATTTATAATGCAGCATCTGAATGCACTCAATGGTAAGTGCTTAACAGTGGTGGCTCTTCGTTAGGGCGCTCGTGCGTTCAACCACCATCTTAATAATAATAATAAGGATGTTTAATACTTAGACTTACACTTGTATTAAAAATTGTTTGCTAAATATATTTTTGAATATTTATTTTTAAATTGTGCGTTTTCAGTATTTTTAGAATAATTTTTCTAGTGTAGGTACTGTTCCGTACGGCGGAAGATAGAGTTCCACCCGTTAGGGCAAATGCACCATCAGTAAAATTAGTCTTCTGATAATTGCTGTTCTGTTTTATAACCCTTCATGCAACTGAAGAAGAGGCTAACCTCAGAGTTTGGCGTCTACCATTCAAGTTGTCCGGGATACCGAGTTCATGAGGAAACAGAGGCGCCATGATACGTGTCGCTTGTACATCTAATATAATTTGATTTCAACCCTTTCGGGGAAACTGAGCTAATGAAGTTCACTAAAAAGGGTTGTTATGTGTAAGATTAAAAAATGAGTTTAAAAACTGAGCTAATGTAGTTCACTAAAAAGGTTTGTTATGTGTAAGATTAAAAAAAATATTTATAAATATATCGAACCAGCGGATATTAATCTACATGACATTATTCAAAAGCGCACAAGATCTTACGTATTATCAATGAATTTAAACTACGCTATGAACTCAACGGCTTCAGTACTAGCAATAACAAATCTCAACGACCGTAGGAGAGAGAGAGATGATAGAGACGACGGATTTCGCAGGATCGAGATGAGAGAGGAACGGAGATGAGAGAGACAGATGAGATAGAGAGAGAGGAGAGAGAGACGAACGAGCGAGTAGGAGGGAGCAATATATATAGATATAGTCGATAGATTAAGGATAGGAGATGATTAGACGACTTATAGGATAATATAGATAAATATCACGAGATGGATTTACATATATAGAGTATAATATATTATATTATATATATATATGATATATATATATGCATAGATGTGTTCGACCTCAGAAGGTACTGCTTTCACGAAATCAAAAACAGTTCCAGTACATAATGTTTAATACTTTTCACCAAATCAGCACGACACTCACTCGATCGTACCCTCTTACCTTACAATAAACATCAAAACACGTTCATAATACCGGGATTAACAGTACCAGGTAACAAGGTAAAATTAAATACAAGTAAATAGACGTGCACAAAATACGGTAAAATTAAATACCTACAAAATATTGCATTTTGGATGTGTAAATTAGTCAGTAATGCTCACGTATAGTACAAATAAATGTTTGCACGTTCTCTCTAAGATGAGAATGCGCTAAGCAATGTGAATTGAAAATAAAAATTCTAATAAGCTGTTTCTTTCGACACAAATTTATTATGTTGAATTGTGTTAAAATAACAATAACCATAATAATTTAATTTAATAGATCATCAGATATAAATATAAAGTAATTTTACTTATCTAACATTTGTGTATCGATGTATCTACTGTTTTTGAAAAATTTATCTCGTATACCTAAAATTTACGATTTTACAACGTTGATGCAAAAAAATAAGTATTACTTGTTAACAAATCCATTTATTGAATATTTATTATTTATTGATCAGATTATACATGAGAAACGTGGTGTGCTTTCAATATTACTGTTATGCGTTATGGTTAAGAACATGAGTAGTTTAGGAGGACATTATTTATTTGTGAACAAACAAACCCACACAAAATATTCTTTTGCACTTCTTTTTCTTCTTATCTCTTCCCCTTTTTACTAAGTAAATCTGTCCTTTACTATCCATTCCTGATTCTCCTTTTACCTTTGATTCTTTGACTTTCATAGTTTGTTCGTAACTTAAACCTTTCGCTTTATTATTTTTATATAACTGAAGTTATTGTTGCTATAGGCATGTTTAACATACATAACATGTTAATTCTGTGGAAACTCGTAAGATGGTCTCTATACTATTTAATATTCATATGTAAATTGATTTTTATATATACTGTTAGTTTTCCAGAGTAAAATAAAAAAATATAACACACCGTGCCCGTGCGTTTTCAAAAGCGTCCTAATATTCATATGAACTTGCAAAAATGAGCGAGATCGCGAAAACATGCGATGGACAAACGTGTCAAGAATACACCCTTATTATGCCCTTGCTCCACACTACCAATACCATGCACACTACACACTGACATATCAGCCGCTGCTGGCTTCAACTACAGAACGACACCGTGTGGCGTTACTTGCATATTTTTTGTTGGCCGCGCTTTCGCCAACTACAATGATCGTATTTAAATTTCCCACCTCAGACAAACGCGGCTAATTTGCCAATCAGATTGGATTGTTTGCTCGAGCGTTACCACGACAAATCGGTGGGAAAATGAATAGGAAAAATCTACTCAACTTTCCCTAGAAAGTTAATTAACTCGCTTCTCAAAAAAGTGATGCGCGCTTATGGTGTATGTATTATTTTGACAGTTTTGTAAACAATTTAAACACACATGTTTAATTATCCGAGAATATTTTTAAGTGTACATATGATTTTAAAGAGTGATCTTCCACTGTGTCTAAAATTTAAACTGTTCAATAATTGCAAACCTACTTGGAGTGGCTATGGATGCGAAACTTTTGGATCTTGATAAAAGATAAAACATGGAAAGATGTTCATATGTTGGATATCACCAAAAGAGACGGGACAAGAAACGCAACAAAAGTTTTTGATATAATTGATATAATTGAATACGCCAAGAATATGAAATGACAACGGGCAGGCACATCTAATGTTAACATCATTGCTATCAATCTTCGAATTGTACCCGAGGAAAATTAAGAGGTAGACAGACTACCCTAAAGCCTGCTGGACTGGTGGAATCATCAGCTTCTGCGGGCACGGCAGAAGACTGTTTCTGAAAATCGTTACCACGACGTAGTCAGATTCCCGAATGTAGGTATTCCAGCCAACTTTTTTCTGCGAACAATTTCAATTATATTCCCAGTGACTGCCTATTTCTCCAGGTTGTCCACCTCTCTCCTAGAAACGTGCACAAGGTAAAAGTATTATTTTCCACCTTTTCTTTAGCACGGAATTCCTGAAGAAGACGCATTCGATCGTCCCGCAGTTCATGATTATGTCTTTATTAATGATTTTGATGGTTTCGGTGACATTTACGTTCTCATAATATTCCGATTTCATCTGCTTACGTTATTATTTTACTTTGAATATTTTGCAGCGTTTACACATAATATATGTAGAGATGGTCCCGGAATGCATCCTTGGGGAACGCCCTTTTTTATATTTGTATATCCACCTCTCTCCTAGAAACGTGCACAAGGTAAAAGTATTATTTTCCACCTTTTCTTTAGCACGGAATTCCTGAAGAAGACGCATTCGATCGTCCCGCAGTTCATGATTATGTCTTTGTTAATGATTTTGATGGTTTCGGTGACATTTACGTTCTCATAATATTCCGATTTCATCTGCTTACGTTATTATTTTACTTTGAATATTTTGCAGCGTTTACACATAATATATGTAGAGATGGTCCCGGAATGCATCCTTGGGGAACGCCCTTTTTTATATTTGTATATGTTTATACCTCGAACGAAGCTCTTTTATTCAATCTTCAATTCGTCATGAAGTGGTATTCACAGTAATTGCAGGAGTTAAGAAGTGATATACTCGAGTCCGGGGGCCAACGCCGATTGTTTGTTCTTTCTAACTTTCTAAAAATAAAGAGAGATTGAACGCCCCAGGGTTTTGCAGAGGGCAATTACAGTTAGTTAAGGGTGTCACATTGTTGCGGCCAAGTAGCGCGTGAATGATAATATTTCAAAGAGGTCTCGGAGACATCTGCTGAAAATCGTTCACATTCCGTGAAGTTGAGGAGCTTTCATCGCTCATTCGATCTTTTCCAAGTAAAGTCGCGTTCATCCAGCTATCGTTTAATATTAATTCCTTTGAAGTTTCGAAAGGTTCGCCGCCGTCGGGCAGCGGGGACTTAACCTCGAACACTACACGCTGTGAACAATACATTCACCGCGACCGGTTCAAGTAGTACATGTTCTGAAACAATGTATTCTACAATTAGTGTCGCGGCTTTGCTAATTTTCTGGAAAACGTGCGATAATACGCGGTGACAACCGAAACTAATCTCATTAAGTTCCTATCAAATATCCCACTCTTTTTCCGAGAACAATCAATATGATGCTGTTCATTTAATAGCATTCGCACATCTCAAAGGTAAGAAAATGATTGAGATTTATTTCGTTCATTATTTTTATACAGGAAAAACATGAAAAAATTTTGAAGTTAGAGTTTAGGAACACTTAAGGTGTTTGTGTAGCAATAATTATTCCGAATTTTTTAAACATATTTTGGCTACAGGTCATTCGAATTCACAATTTGATAAATTAGAAATTTTGTAAATAAAGAAAAGTATTAATAGTAAATTGAATATTAAAAATAACTAGGTCCTTTTTACAAATAGTTATCTTTTAAATTTGTTTTCATGTTAGTAGGTACTTCATTATTATAAATATATAATTGTTATATTTTGATGGCCTATACTTTCATTTTTGAATTTAATTTGTTAGTATACAATTGTATCCTGACGAAGAGGCCATGGGCTCCGAAACATGTTGATATTTTTCAATACAAAAGTGGTGAAAACAAAGTTCATTCTTATTAATTAGATTATTATTTATATTATAATTCTTCTTTAACACCGAACTCAATATTTTTAAGGAGATAATTACATTGATGTAAATTACTGCAAAAAATCGAAGAGTTGAAATTTAAATTTTATTTTAATGTTTATTTTGTGTCCGCGTCGTCAATGCCCTAAACAAATTCAAAATACTCAATAATAATAATTTCGAATGTCCATCCGTAACCATAACTAGAATCCAATAGTTGAACAAATTTATTTTTTAGTTAGGTATTAATTATTAAATAAAATGAAAACATTATTCCGTTTTCAAAATTAGTATGATTTCAAATAGTAGGTACACAGGAAAGTTTACATCTTAGAACGATTTCCAAATACTTACACTTTTTTTTGACTAATTAACATATAAGCAATTACTAATTATTTAATGTAACGTTGAAATTCATAAAATAAAAAGTCCGTTTTTTTGACGAGTTAAACCTAGTTTTAAATAAAATTTCGTCACAAAAATGTTAACTTCACATAAGAGCGAAAACAAAAAATAACTTATTATAATGGAACTATTATTTATCGTAGTACCTTAATGTTTTTCTAAAAATCTACGCTTGAATCGCTAATTCTACTGTTTACTGCAGGGAATTGTGAAAAGTTCCATTGAAAAAGTTTATACATTTATTATTTTTCATTATTAATTATTGATTAACTGTAAAAAGTGTATTATATATTATCATATTAAAATGTTCACAAAATCGCGTTTACTTCACTATTCTCAAATTAAATGTTAATCAGAAAATTTTGACCTATTGCATCTTTTACGGGATATGCGCTATATGTATAATATTTATTTAATAAAAATATTTACGTAGTTGGACTAAACTAACGAACGAAATCGTCAAACTTTGCATAAATACATACTATATAGTCAGTACAAATGTACGTGGGTGCGATTAAAAATGGATAGGCAAAAGCGAAGACAATTGGGGATTCATCCAATGATGACGAAATTAAGATTTCCACACATTTTAAGGTTCTACATTTATTTACTTTTTCATTTATTAAAAATCAAAAAAAAATACCTAAGTAAGCTGGTAAAAAAAAAAATTAAACGCCTTCGGCCACACGCTTAAAATTGTTTCACTGGGTTTAGCAAAATTCGACAACTGAGTGACAATCATCCAGCCGTTAAATACGAATTTCTTCATAGGCAATCAATTTAACGATTTATAGTTACGCCATTGTTCGAATCTTAATTGAGTCGCTTACTTGGGCTCCTAATTAATGTCAAATCTCATTAAGAAATTACATTATTTAATTATTTACATATCTGTTGACATCTTCGTTGCATACGTCAATTTTCTCGTATCTCAAAGTAATTTTCCCCATTGAAATTAATTGAAATGCCATTAATCCTTTCCAGCCCCCCCCATATGTTTTTATTACGTGTTTTTTAATAAGAAAAATGTGTTTATTGATTATTAAAATGTATTCATTGAGTATTAAATGACAAATATTGTAAAAAACATAATAAAAGAGAATGTAAAGAAATAATGGTTTTATAAAGTGTTGCTTTCGCTTAATTTTTGTCACAGTTTTTCTCTTCACTGGTCTTTGTCTTTTTCGCCACGCTTTCCTCAGTTTCACCTACAGGCCGTTTAAAAAAAATATATCCAAGGATGTTTGTTTCAGAATGTTGCGGAAATGAGTTTGGCAAGTGTCATTAGATAGCTCTGATGCACGACCAGTTGCAACTTTTTTTAGGATGTTTCTTTTCCACGAACTGTAACGTAATCGTATCTCAAAGTTTTTTGAGATACGTGTGCTCGGGGCGCACTCGTATCTCAAAAAACTCGTATGTTAAGGCACTCGCATGTCGAGGTACCACTGTATATACACTTTTGTCATCAGCATCAGAATCACTTATTTCTGAATCGTGGAATGCGTTTTTGTGCCTTGAATATCGCCTTCTTCTTGCACTATTGAATCTGGGATTTTTCAATTCGAATATCATTTTTTAATTCCTTGGTTGAATACGCTCAGGTTATCGAGATTTGAGAAAACTAACAAACCTAACCCAACGAAAGTAGACTTAATGCAGTGGAGATGAGATCCCTTAGACATATGTGTGACAAATCCATTTATGATAGAGTAAAGAATGAAGATATTAGAAAGGAATTTAAAGCTGATCTTAGCATAATCCATAGAATTAAAACAGAGTCGCTCAGGCGGTTGGGGCATGTTAAGCGAATGAATGAGGATAGAATGGTAAGAAAGATATATAACGCAAATGTTGACGGCCCTATAAAGAGAGGGCGACCACGGAAGACGTAGCATGACCAGATTAACCAGATACTGGAAGATGGTCCCGTTGGAAGCCTCAACAACCGCCGAGCTTGCAAACGAAGATGTATGAATGTGGATGAGGCGAGAGTTGTACGTCAGGACAGAAGAGTATAGCGCTCTATCTTCTCTGCCTACCCCCACGAGGAATGGCGTGATGGTAAGTAAGTAAGCAACAAACTTTGTATAAACCACACTGACCTTTGTACCGATTTTGATCCTAGTAAGATGTCATCGAATATAAGACGCATCCCGAATACGGAAACACCAAACTACGACAAAACGTGCGTCTTATAATCAATGTAATGAGGTAATTATGCTGGTACACGTCTTCACACTCAGACAAACATATAAAGGTGTAACAAGACTAGTCCAAAATACTTCACATACAGATTCTTGCCTAAATTATAAGTCGAAAATAGTTCAAAATCAATATCCTATTATCAATAGTTATGAAGATATGCGACTTTAAAGTTTGTCTTTTTTCCTATACTTCTGACTTATCTTCGATTTTATTCGATTTCAACGCCATTCAGAGAACATCTTTTCGTTAAAATTAATCGCCAGTGGGCGGTTATAACAAAACCGAAAGTGAAATTATGAATATGTTATAATTAATTATAGTTCCACACTAATAAACGTATTTACGATGCTGCATGTAACTCAAGTAATGGCGGTTGGATAAAACTGGGCTAGTCCGAGATATTCAGTTACTCAGTGATATTTAAAACTCGCCTTATTACAGCAGCACAAGTATGTTTGAAACTGTGGATAGAGATGGCGCTAGTAGATTTTTCTAAATTTGTGGTGGCATGAGCAGTCATTCGATGTCTATTGTATTTTGCATGCATAAACGAAAAAACGTAACAAACCGATAAGTATCATGAAGTTACTACACTATCAAGAAAAAACCTGCCATAGTTGATTTCATTACCAAACTCAAGATATTCTTCAATTTTAATTAAGTAGGTATATTTATAGCTTTTATTATTTATATATTGGTGATATAATTTTACTCGTTAATACCAATAAATAAATAAATGTTAACTTCAATACCATGGGCCAAAATAGTGTTATCCCATAAGCATATTATATTATCACAGAAACAGCTATTAGTAAGCAAAATCTGAAAAAATACGCATTTGAAGTATTACCCAAAGAAAATATTGACGTTATTCTCATGTTCTCGTTTAAAAATGTGTTATTTCAGTGTTGAAACGCTCTAAAATGACCCATTAAATTGGCCAATGCTTAAACAAAGAACAGTCGCAATAAAACATTTTTGATTACATTCGATTCATCGGCACAAAGTAATCTCCCAAAATAAAAACCGATAAATCAAAAACAAAACGCGGCTTTAGCGGAGTGAACCGACTTGAAAGAACTTTAAATTATTTTCCTACAAGCGCTTAAACCCAGTTACCGCACACGAGGTTCTCAAATGAGTGGTTTGTATTTTGAATGACCCAAAATACTCGCAGATTTTCAATTTGTAGTGCTTGTTAACTGATGTGTTTAGAACGAATAAAATAAAATAAAAAGTGTAAACAAAATCATAATAAAAACTAACTAAAGACGCAGTTTGTCTTTTGGCTAAATAAAAGTTGAAAGTGATGCAGCTAAAATGTACAACATGGTGCGAATGCACACGGAATGAGTTATGTTTGTACATAAAATTTAGCTTTTCGTAATAATATATATGTTTCTGGATGCTTCTGTTATTTTGGCAAGTCTCCCATAATCATTTATGGTATTGTGTCATGTATTGCTTAATATTTTTGTGTTTATTTCATTTTACCTTGTATATTCCTGGATACTTAGATTTTTATGACAATTATGCTTAATATTTCTGAATTAATTTTTTTTTTGTTTCGTTTTGCTTTTATATGTCTGGAAACTCACATATTATTTTTTCTTTTTTATGGATCGCTTATTATTTCTGTATTTACTTGACTATTCCTATTTTTTGTGCAATATAATACTTTCTTACTAATAATATAATACATTATTAATGCCATAATAATTTTGGATTTTATTTATTATTGTTTAGTTATACAGGGTTATTTGGAAAACATTAATAACCTCGCAGAACTATATCCCTGCTTTAAATACGAGTCGAAAATATTCAAGCAACCATGACCTAATAACAATAGGAGGTGTGCGACATCTAAGTTTGCATTTTTCTTTCAATATTACCGACTTATTTTTTGTAAAATGTTGGACTATCATTTCGGTAACTTATATCGAATATGAAAAAATCATTCTCTTTAATTCAAGTCAAATAAAATAATATAAATTTTAGTATAAATTCTGCTGAATGTATATTAAATGGACGCGACGATAAATTTGCTATTATAACATATTTTCTGTGTATGCCTTTGTCTTCAAAATTTTAATGCTGTATAAAATATAAAACAAAACTACCAAAATCAAAGTTCTAGTATACTTCTGTACAGAACAATATTTAATAAATATCGTCGAAAGTTATAAAAAATTGAGAATATTGAGCAAATAATCACATACATATTCTTAGCGTAATGAAATAAGCATACATTTGTCAAAACTTGCATAAACTCAGTGACTCAGTGACACTCACGACCAGGGGCGTGCAGTGGGGACATCGTACCGACTTTTACGTAACCAATTATTTGTAAAAAAATCGGAATACAACGTATATTTCGTAATATTTCTATCACAATTATTATCGTAGTATTCATATTTTGATATATTATAAAAATCTGTAGCATGAATATTTAATTTCTTTTTTTTTTCCAAAATATACGCTTGCAAAAAAGTCATGCTTCAATGTTCCTACTGCATACACCTGCTTGTAACTCATATTCAGTCAAACGCATTTCAATGTAATTTTCTCTACAATTGTCGTAAAGTAACATACGTGTTTGAGTATTCGCATCTAATTGAACAAATACGAATATACAAAATTAGATAAGTATTTGTCTAAACGAAATGGAATATTTTGAACATTCTCAGTTTAAGCAAATGGTCGATGCTACTTATAATCTTGTAGGTAGATAGAAGCCTTCTCCTGAACGAGTACGGCACCAGAAGAAGAAGGCAAATTAGCTCAACTTAAAAGTAAGATGAAAAGCATTAAAAAGTTTGAAATTATCGAGGAAATCGCCGCCTTCACTGGTTAACGGCTAAGCAGATTTGAAATAGATCGATCTGTCGAATTGCTGATTGTGGAAATAGCAAAGGAACATGATAGAAAAATGACAATGGAACGAAGATAACCGCTAGTCACTTTTATCAGATCAAAACCGTCACCAGTTAGGCGCTTGTACGAGTAAGGCACACAATATTCTTTTCCCGGTGTAATTGGCCCCATCCGATAGTGTCTCATTACCAGATACAATTATGCAGATATTTCGGTGAGTTCATCACGCCCACGTCGGTTTCTTAACTATGCGCGATATAAATCATGAGATGGCTTTTGTATGTTTTAATAGCATAAAGGAAGACAAACGATGTACTCCGGATCCAGATGGTCGGCAGCGTCAACCCGGCTCTATCTGGGTCACGAGGAGCGGAATTTCACAAAAATACGCCTAGAAATGGAAGATACCGCCGAAACATACAAATGTTGCAGGGCTACGGGCGCTGCATTTACGACACTACCGTCAATGGAAGTTTTCAAACTGCGCAAACAAAGTTTAGGTCTACAATTTCAAATTTTTATAAAGGCAATTGTATTGCAATATACGGCACCACGTACCTAACGTACAATCACGTAACTTTGTTCCAAGGTTTGAATCATATCTGATCGAACTTTTAATAATTTGAGAAAGATAAGGTGTTGGCTCCAGATTGAGAGCATACATAGTAATCCCTCGGTATTCGCGGTTTCGCGTATTCTTGGATGATAATTTTTTCAATATTTTTCCATTTTTAAGAAATTTTTGAAACTTTTGTTAGAAAATAGTTGATTTTAGTAGTGTTACGTTAGTGACGAAATTGAAGCATTCTTTGTATCATAGAAATAGTTTTCGCGCCACCAAGTATCATGTCATTAATTTAGCGATTAGATTAAGTTATGACGTGAAACAATCATTCTACAACGTTAAAGGAGATGGGTAATGAATATGAGTGTCCAATTAACGCAATTGTCATCCGTACATAATGTTCTAGAGGATATTGTAATGCTAGCGCAGGATACCTTAAGGATTAGGAGATCTGAACTGTGAATATGTACGGGAAGTTATCGACTCTTGTGAGGAAGAGCTTAGCGTAGTTGATTTGACGGACTTTGATGGATTGATCGATTAAATTTAAACGAGAACTTGGTAAATTAACAACACATATCAGGATGTTCATATGGACTTACAAAGGAAGAAAAAACCATAAAAAATTACAAATTTCTTTAGTTAACTGGATTACTGTTTGTTTTTATGGTTTATGTTTATGCATCAAATATGTATAGTTAACGTTTATGTATCGATTATGTATTTATGAGAAAATGTTTTTGTGTTTCATTTTAACATAATTCTCCAAAACACATTTTCGGTATTCGCGGCTTTTTCTAGGAATGCATCGATGCCGATTGCTTGCTGTTAGGGCCTACATATCAACCGCTGCGCAGCCATTGGTAATCCCTACGCTGCCATTGGTGTATGGAATTGGCTATCGGATGTACTGGCCGCTGCGCATCCAATAGTGGTCACTGCGCGGCTATTAGTATCTGCGATTAACTATCACTTATTGCTTGTTACTGTTTATCATTTTATTTGGGTCTCAATCCTAGGATTGGTCTGCAACAAGCACGTTAATCATACGTTTTGGTTATTTTTTGAAACTGGCAATGGAAAAACAACGCGTTACTTGTTGCGTTTTATACGCAATCATAATATAGATGATACGTCTCCATGTTGCGTTCGACATGGTTTGACACATTTCCAACCATTTAAATTCTATCCTAGAAATTATACGTCAAGTATACGTACTTGCCTGCAGAAAAAATAAAATTGACGAAAGAATATATATATATATAACAATGTATTTCACCTAAAAGTGACTCGAATGTTCAATAATGTATATGTATGTATATACATATAGGCAGTATTTCTACACATTAAACAATATGTAAACGTATTTTAAAATAAACCGTAAACCTCGTAAAAAAAAAGAATATATTTATTTCTCATGTAGTTGGATCTATTTTGGATAGCTTCTCGCTTCGTACTTGTATACATACAATGTATTTAAAAGTCCGCTTTCATTCGGAAAGTTTAACAAATATATTTAACGAAAATATCGTTTAGTTTAACTTTAGCACAAGAGCTACTAACTGTACGTGATCTAGAATAGTAATAAGACATTGCCAAAATTAGGAAAAATTTCGCTAAGGGTGATAATGAGGAATATATTTTTTCTGATTAAATAATATGATATATAAAATGTAATCGGTTTATATTATAACGGTGCCAGTAAAAAAAAATAAGAGCATATTAATTTGTTAATTAACAAAGTAATTAAACAATTGAATGCTGGCATTATTTGTTAATTTAAAACTAATTAAAAAATAATTACATATTAAAAATAACAATGAATAAAATGCGTGAACTTGCTAGTTAGTCTGATAGAAGACAATCGCCTGATGGTCGGGGGTTTGAGTCTCGTTCCAGGAGACCACCAAGTTGATCATACTTTCATAGAACAAGCTTTAAGCTTAGTTTAAAAATAGTAGGAATATTTGTATTACATATAGTCCGTATAGGTATCTCTATGTTTAATTAGCGATTACCGATTCTGACAGCAACCCAAAAAGCATTAACACGAATTAAGCATTGCTTATACATTGGTCATTTTAGAATAAAACAGACCCGGTGTTGCGGGGATAGCATCTAAATCGTGTGTTAAATCATTGAAAAAGCAGACAATGTCCTAAAATTATAAATGCGATCTTCAACTTCGCAAAAAAAAAAAACTGTCGAGCGCAAATACTTACAATAATAATAAATTATTTAAATTATTACTTTAGCCTGACATGTATGTATTAGTGAAGGCGTAGGAAGTGGGTGTGGTGTTAGTAACGCGGAAACTGGTTGCTCCAGTCTCAAAATATCACAAATCTAATGGAAAATCGCGCGGCACCGTGTCAAAGGAAAAATCGCGGAGCCTGGACTGTAGAAAAAAGATTCGTAATCTCTGTCGCTTTTGCCTCAAAGCCACAGTTTTACTAGAACCGATTTGTAATGGTGTTGATTTTAGGATTGTGCGTCTGATTTCTGGACCAAGCTCCAATACAACATATCTCCTTGTGTATCAAACAAAACAGAATCGGATGTTGATAAATTATTGAGTTATTTTATGTTGCCTTGGTTTGACAATCGATTCAGAAAAAGCAGACAAACATTGCGGAATTTCTGTAGAAGAATCGTAAAATATGCATCATATAATGGAACAATAATATAATACATATTTCAATAATTAAAAATTAAATCAGTGCAATTGCAATCATAAAAACTGAAAAAATAATTATGTACACAGTTATTATCAACAAATTTTATTAATCAATTAGAAAACACATACAGAAAATCAAATTAAGGAAAAAAAATTAGCTGCTACCGGAATTCGAACCAACGGATCTCCACTCTGTCCGGAATGGCGCATTATCTAATTGGATAACGCGCCATTCCCGGATATTGTTGTTGTATCATTTCATGATTTGTGCATTGATTTATCAATGGCCATTTGTAGTAGAATCGGCTATACATTCCATAGATAGTCAGTGCATATTCAGTCAACGAAAAGATTCTCTTGCTATCAGGCTGAAAGCAGGTCAGCATAATAAACGAATACTGAAATATAAATTACATTAAATTAAAAAAATATTTTAAAAAAGAGGTTTATATTATATTTAAATGTACTTAAGTTTTTTTTTGGAGAGTGGGCAAAAAATTTTTGTTCACTCTCCAAAAAAAAGTTGGGTGTTCGCGATATTGGTGTAGGTAACATAATTATTTTGGTGATAGGGGGAAAGCGCCAATGCTTTTATTTGGAGAGTGAGGCAAAAACTTTTTGGTCAAAAATAATTTTTTAATACATTTAAATATAAACGTGTTTTTTTAAAAAATATTTTTTCATATAATTTTATACTTTTTTATGTCTTAATATTATCCAACATACAAAACTATTTCGGTAAGAAACTAGTGCCATTTTTTGGTGAGCTCATTAAATCATTCCCATATAAAGCTTTGATTAATTAATTACGATAGATTAATTAATTAATTTGTGAATCCGATTCATGTATTTCATCGAGAATACGTCTGTGTGTAGAATTTCATCTCGATTGGACATTGGAAGCGAGTGAAACATTCCGTCCAGACAAACACGTGAAGCTAATATAAGCGTGGTAAAATAGAATGTCGATAATGGTTTTATGGTACTGGGCGACCTTAAAAAATAAGTAGACCTATAATTTTGTAAAACGAAATTAGGCTAGACGCTAGCTATTGTTACATGCGTCGTGGTTCGGGTCTGTACTCGAAAAATATTGTTAGCGCGTTCGCAAAACGTTGCAACTGTGAAATAATGCTGGGATATAAATGATGAAAGTGTTATTATACAATAGTACAGATATTCGCAGAGCGATGACGGAGTTTGTAATAGACTAAAGATTTGATGTTGGTAATAACAATTGAAAACAGCGCAATATTTATATTTTCATTGGAATCGAATAAATAATAAATAACAGAATATTCTGAGTACCTTCAAAATTTTTAAGAACACAATATTGGATTTTATCGCCAAGGGAACATCATTAATCGAGATATATTATAGATGCCTCATAGAGACGAAGCTGTTTTTTACATGGGAAAGTATGTATGGAGGTCTATTTGTTGGGCGTTTACAGGGCTCTCGACTTATCGTACGGCTGGCTTAAGTGATCACTTATCGCAATGCAACATTCACAATTCCACCCGTGATTGACTACCACATCTATAAAATTTTGGAAGTTGTACATATGTTATACAGAGGGCGATAATAAGAATACAACTCACATATGGAACAAGGTGTGCTAAGTTAACATATATAAAACTTTGATAGATGTGGTATTCTATCATGGGTGGAATTGGTGAACGTTAAATCGTATTATTAAAGTTATCACTTAAGCCAGCCATAAGACAGGTCGTAAGCCATTTAAACATAGAAAAATTGACTTCTATACCTACTTTCCCGTATAAAAAATAGAGGCATGTATAATATAAATCTTGATTAATAAATAAACAATATAAACGTATTGGGTTGTCAAGAAAGTTCTGCGGAATTTGATATACGCAGGTTTAATTTAAAGTATAAAGAGGCATAAATACTGCACATTGACGTCATGAGGATTATTATAAAAGGACCAAATGAAATGCCGTCAGTCAAGTACAGTAGACTCTCGATTATACGGGATGGAAGGTGAAAAGAAATCTCGGATAGTCAGTGTTACTCTCAAACTTAAATATTAAAATATAAACACATTATAAAACTCACGTAGAAGTCAGATAGTTAATGTTATTCACCAATGATAAGCTAATAATTTACTAGCTGTAACCCGTTAAAAATGACGGTACTTTTACATATCGGTTCCTAAAGAATAAGAAAAAAAGAAGAAGAAAAATTAAAAAAGGAGTAAAAGATCTTTTTTTAAAGTTACGGACGTTACATGAATTACGGACAGACAGACAACGAAATTATTATTATTGGGATAACAAAAAACTATAACCGTTGTACGCTCCTGTATATATTTATCAGATCTGTAGCCTTAATCCGGCTTACGCGCTAGTAACGCACTTTCTTAACGTGAGCAGTCCGAATGCGGCATCCGTTCTTGTGTTACGTACACGACGTTTGGACTGCTCGCGTTAACGATATGCGTCGCTAGCGCGAAACTCAGAGTAAGGCTGCGGGAATAGATAATACCACCAATGTGATATGAAAAATGCTTCCGTGAAACGCCTTGAAGCAATACATAGGAACATAGAATTAGAACGCATGTATATCTACTTCCGGCTTTGTGATAAGTATTAATTACAAGATGCAGTGTATGATACAAGTGCGAATATTGTAACCGGTTATTATAGGATATAAATAATACAGCAACGCAATAATACTGTAATTGCCTTGTATCCAAAATGTGAAAATAAACATCAAAGTGGTGTCGTAATTACCAATAATAACTTAGTAATATCATAACTCAATATTATATGTCAAAAATTCGATTATCGCCTCCGGTACTCTCCGCAAGTACAAGGTGTGTTGAAAAAATATCTTTGTTCGGCAGAAAAACTTTAATTCATACACCCTATACTTACTCTAATCTCCGCTTAATCTCCGCTTAAAAGTCCCCTTGTTAATGCGCACACTTCTCCCAGAAGTCCCGCTATTGTGTTCAGCTGAGCTGTCGCGTTCCGCGTAATGTCTTCTCTTGATTCAAATCCGGTCCCTTTCAGCGGCATTTTTAACTTGGGGAATAGCCAAAAATCACACGGAGACACGTCAAGAGAGTACGTACTGACCACTGGAATGCTGTGTATGGCCAAAAAAAATTGAATCGGATACGAAGAATGGGAATTCTAAACGGAATTGCTTCTGCACCATCGTTAGCTGCTTCAGCACGAATTTCGTGCACTCCCTCTTCAAGCTTAAATCTTCGGTCAAAATTAAATGTAACTACCGATTCAATACTTACGCCCTCTCTCGTTCGTAATATATGTGTCCCACAATAGGCATGAACACAGATTTTGAAATAACCGTCTATTATGTAGGTACACGTCTACTATTACTGAAAATAACATTATTTCAGTAATAAAGTAAGTTTTTAGGCAAACAATTGCATTTTCACCTATCTATTTTTAATTTCGCGCGAAAACGCCCGCAGGTGTCATGATGCTTGACGTCTACGTGACGTCAAGCCTAAGTAAACAGTGCATTCAGTCTATGACAACAGTTCAAGAGACATGGTGGTATTTACTTATGCGTAACGTCATTCGCTTTTATTAGGGCTTCAGTTAAAATGACCGAATGCAGAATTTTATACTTTTATTTTATTGAAAATCTTATTAATCTCAATGTGTATATTAAAACTGGATCATTTTCTAGAATCCTTTCAAAATATTTTCTTTTCTAAAATCACTTACTATTTAATTCTTTAATACTATCATTATGCCTATTACAGGACATGATAGTAAAGATTAATTTGACAGACACAGATAGGACTTAGGCTCGGTTACGCCAGCAGAAGTAAATTTGGTTCGAGTAACATTGACCCGAGTAACTTTTTTTACCCTCAGCTCAGAGTAAACTCGATTTCGGGTTACACAAACGTCTTTTTTACCGCTGTCAAACGAATCATAAGGCTAATAGGGTGCCAAGCGGAATAAACCTCAAATACCGCATTTGCCTATGGAATTTGATTTATTTTAGTTTTTCACCTCTGGCAATACGTACTTTTGCGGTTCAAAACCAGTTCAAACAAACCACTTTATTCTATGAAACAAACGTCAAACCATCGCTAAAATAACGCGAAATTAAAAGTATCATTTTAATGTTTACAAATTTCAATACGAAAATGACAGCGACAAAATTCAAATGACAAGTACCTATATGGATAAATGCCACATTTTCATTACCATTTTTTTTACCAACATTTTTACCTTTACCCACCTATCTTAGAGAGTAAAAAAAAGTTACTCATATGTATGTACTTCGGCGAGTTAAATATTTCTACCATAGATGGCGCAACCCGTTTTAGTAAAAAACGTTACTCGAGTAACTCTATTTACCTTTACTTTAGATGGCGCAACCGGGCCTTAGTGATAACAAGGAGAAAAAGTAAACAGTAATAATAAGTAATACGAATAATGTATATAATACACATTGTCAGGGAGGGAGACGAGTTTCCAGTATCTGCCTCGCCATTCGACAATATTTTTCATATTTGACATTAAAAATATTTATTGAATTCAAAAGATTATTTATAGTATTATTATTACAGGTTTTATACATATAAATAAATTCTTCATCTATTTCACAATTTTTATCATAAGAAATATATTCATATTTTATTATTTCCAATATTATATTTTCAAGAATGCTAATTTTGCTAAAGGATGTTTATTAATTGTGGCTTAGTTCTAAGCGGCGCGGCGTTGTAATATTTAGACTCAACTTTGTAAGAAAAGTAAAAGTAAACAGTAATAATAAGTGATACGTATAGTGTATATAAATGTCAGGGAAGATTGGTTGATGAGTTTCCAGTATCTGCCTCATTATACGACGATACTTGTATTAAAAATATCTGAGATAAGTCAGAGTAGAGATCACTTTTAAATTATTGGTAGTTTTGCTGTACGTGTGTGTATAACATTTTAATCATACATTCTGTGTAACGCCCTACTAGGCAATATTTACATCACACGCACGTAACAATAATTATAAATCTTATTTTCAATGAAATAATATTTTCCGTATTTACTCTTTAATGTTTGTATTGTTCATGATTTCGAAATAGAAAGTGTAAAGTCTACCGAGGTATAACATTTATACAGGTGATTTAAATTAAACCAGACAATTATTATGGAAATAACACAATTAGCAAGATGAAACTAAAAATGATGAGCCAACAGGGAATTTCGACACCGTACAACTAAACATGTGTATTAAGTGTTTAATCATATTAATATTCTTTCTTCTTTTATTATTATTTTTTTCTTTCTAATAATTGAATAAAAATTTTATAAAATATAAAGATTTTTAAAATTAATAAAATGTCACAGGATCACGGCACGCGATGAGAGACAAATGAAACACTTGAAATTAAATAACTTTTAATTAATTAGCTAAAGGCACTGAACTTGAACTTAGCTGCCGCTGTATTTATTATTTTAATATTTGAATTTATTATTTACTTGTAATGTCTAATTATAGCTGTGTATGTTAACAAAACAAAATAAAAAACAAATCCGCGTAGTGATCTCAATACAGCCGCACCCAGCAAGGTCCAGCAGTTCAGCTTTCTGCCACTATGTACCATAAATGGTCAATTATCTACGAGTGTAAATATAACATATTCTAAAAATAATATCGTGGAAAATTCTTGCGGTATAAATCATAGGCTAAGAAGGCTGCAGAGTGTGGTGTTATGAGTTCTGCTGCTCGGATTTATTTATGAGGCTTTGTTTCTTGATTTTGACAACGGAATTAACTTGATCAACAATTTATTGTGGAGTCGGTCTAAACGACGCGTAACAAAGTTGTGAAATTTGTACTCTGCAGTACAACCGCTGTAGACGTGCGGCGACTCAAGCAGACCGCTGTGCTGGTTCTCGCGCTGAGCCTTCATCAAAACAAAAAGGTTGTTTCCAACAGCGTAAGGACACGGCGTATGTGCCGGATTGTACATCGGACACAATTCAAATACTTCTTGGCTCTTTGCAAGTTGATTGAGAATCATTATTGAGGCTTTTTGAGGCATTATTGAGGCAATCATACAGAACGCCGAAGCAGCACTGTTGCCTTATTTATTGTGTAATCAAAACTAATTAATTTAAATTGTTTTACTTTACTTTGTAATACACACACAATATGAGTTATTAAATTACTACTATAGTTTCGAGAGGAGCAGTCCCTCTCATCATCAGGTATAGATAATAACTAACCTAAATACAAAATTTATCAAAATAACTTGTGGAGACTGTGATAAAAAATATATAGGCCAAACCACTAGAAACTTAAATACACGCATAAAAGAACATCGCCGCTGCTTAAAAAATAAAACAATTTCTCCGAATTTTCCGATCATATAATTAACACTAATCATTCTTTCGATAGTCACAAATTAAAATTACTCCACTCGGTTCCTCATAGAGGATGGATAATGAATAATTTGGAAACCGTTGAAATCCTAAAAAATTTGAATTCTAGAAACACATTAATAAATAATATCACCTTTCAGTCCACTTCACCACTCCTTTCGTTCGGGGAAAAATACCCTTCCCCACCGCGCGCCCCCCTGACCCCTGACCTACCCGATTAGATTGATAAATTTTGTATTTTAGTTAGTTATTATCTATACCTGATGATGAGAGCGACTGCTCCTCTCGAAACTATAGTAGTAATTTAATAACTCATATTGCGTGTGTATTACAAAGTAAAGTAAAACATATTTTAAATTATAATGTTGCACCACGAAGTATCTGCCTTATCTTTCAATGATATTAAAACTAATAATTAAGTTTATGGCGTTTTTTAAACAAACGGCGACCTACCCCTGTGTTGCGTACTGCAACGTAATACCTGTTTTTTTTTACTATTAATTTATATCAGAAGTTATACACTAGATTTGATTTTTTTAAACCTAACCTAACCTAGACATGAATTTTGTCATTGTCTTTAGACATGACACTCGAATATAAAAAAACTAATTAATAATAAGTAAAATAAATAATAATAGTAAAATAAATAATATTATTAGAAATAATTAAGACAACAATTCAGGCATTATTAGAGACCACGACCATTTATTTATTTTCAATGTTGCCGAAAAGTATCTGTAATTGTTGTATACGTGTATGGAAACTATATTATGATTGCTCTTAAAACGCAACGGAAAAACAACGCATCGAGAAATGCATTGTTTTTCCATTGCCAACTTCAAAAATTAATCAAATCGTATGTTTTTTTAAGAAAAGAGGTCGCTAGATTATTTCAAGATATATTTAGATATTAATATGTAGAAATATTAAACATATACAATATTTAAAATTTGAGCCACTTTCAGAAATGTCAAAATTTTTATTTTTTAAACTCAATTTCATTTTTCCTGTGGGCAATTATATTTTTGACTTTGTATTATTTTATATTATACGTTTCTAGGTTATAATATAGTTTGGTTGAGTGTGTCAAGAACAAGTGTCAAAGCATACATGGGGACGGATCATCTTTAATATTATTTATTCAAAAATGCAGTATGCATTACGTGGTTTTGCCATTACCAGTTACAAAAAATAACCAAATCGTAATAAAAGCAGTAGGCAATGGGCGATAGCTAATCGCAGACAATAATAGCCGTGCAGTGGCTAGTACCTATACTTTTTAGTGTTATTAAAGCCAAGATACAGAAACAAATTGTTATTAAATAAATTAACTATAGGTAAAAAATAAATGCCCTTAATTTTCCAGACATTTTTTTTTTTTGACGATTGCAAACGCTTTATATTCATATAAAGATGCGATTTTATTTTCAGTAATGTTTTTTTCCCACGTTTCAATATGTCAATTTATTTTTAAAACTATTTTTTGTCAAAAATTATATTATCTTACCAAATAATATTTATATCAGACCTATTAATGCGTATTTTTACAGTTTTTTTTTCTGTTGCAACGTGGCCGATCAATTCGGCAGTATGTGGGGATTGATAGAACCGATGTACATATTTTCTGGTAGGATTAATTATAGGAATAATAATTAATTGGTGGAATTGAGAAATCAGAATAATCATATTAAGAATTATATTTCAGAAGTCAGTTCAGTGAAATATACACATAAAAGTAAATATATAAGGGTATAAAAGCAAAGTCAGCAATATACAAAAAAATGTAAAATGCAGTCTTCGAATATTACTTATTTATAATGTATGTATTCGAGATTTTATAGGAAACGTTGCCTATAAATTTGTAGGAAATATGATTTTGGAAGGGATAGATATATAGGTATAATCTAGAATTCAGTAAATTTTAAATCAGTAATCCTAGGTGACTGCATTCAATAAATTTTTTGAATTTTTTGGATATTGCTTCCTTTATACCCCATACATATGATTTACAATAACTTTTATATTAAAGATAGTTAGATAGTTTATTCTCGAGAGCACAATGAACAATCATATTACACGTAGATTAAACACAATTCAACGCAAAATACGAATTATGGCGAGCGATGAAGTAAGTACTTTACAATGTTAGTAACACGAGGATGTGGCTCTGTAGCCAGTGATTTAGTTAGCTGCCTAATGGAGTCAATGCTTCTAAGTACTTGAGCTCTGAAGAAAGAGTTTCATGCTATCAGCGGACCACGACATATAAAGATTTGCGATTGAGACAACCTTGGTTTAGCGAAGGTTAGAGAGGCAAGAATACTGGAGACACAGTGCTGCACGGGGATTGTCAAAGTGTGTTTCGACCTCAGCCAGTTTTAAGTAAAATTGACAAATACGAAATACTCGAATAATTTTAAAGGAACTTATATTTCAGTCGCTTACAGTTATTCAACATTAGTGCAATTCAATTCGATAGTTCGATCGTGATTGATCTATGTTGTTGATTGTTGTCAAAGTTGATGAAGTTTTCCATTACATACAGTCTCCTGTTACTAACTGATAGATGAAGAGAGAAGAGAAAAGAGAAAAGAGAAAAAAGAAGAAGAGAGAAGAAGAAGATGAAGAAGAAAACGTGAAGAAATACATTTATTCAAATTGGACTGCTTAAGAGTACCTAATAAGCCACAAATCTCGCCTAAAATTAGATAAGGCTTAACATTTCGCGATTTATCAAAAATCGTTTATATATGAAACTTCAAATTCAGGCAGAATGAAATTTAAAGAGATTTTACCAAATCGTAAAGTTTCGTTTGAATAATCTCGGCCAAATTAATTATTTTTTCGTTACTGATAACTTTATAATTTTGAGCATTATAAATGCTTTTTTAGGTCATTCTTAATAGCATGTAGTTGATAATCCTTGTTAATATCAAAGTTAGGGACATCCTCATGTCTCCAAAAACCAGATGACCACTGACAACCGGTTATTTACTATCCGTTTCCAGTTCACGTTCACACCGGTGAATCCGAAGAAGAAGAAGAAGAACATAAATATCTTATAAATATTTTATTAAGAGGGGATGACAGTAAAAACAGTTTGATATTCTCGGGTAAAAGTGTGGGGCGGCGGCAGCTGAAGGCAAGCTTGTTCCGGTCTGCTGCAGGACAGGAAGCGGCAACAGAGCACCGAAATACGAAACAATATCGCTCGGAAGAACGTAGCCTCACAGCGCAGGTTTAACTGCCATAGGATACCATGGCTGGTCTCAAAAACCGTGAGAAATCTTAATAAACTCGATATCCACATGTTAACTCAAATATTATACCTCTAACCAAATCACCCTGATGAAGGAAACGGTATTTTCCGAAACTGGTTTATTTTCATAAGTAAAATCAAGCCGTTTAATAACACCTACAAGTGTTTAAAAATTTGATCAAAAATGACAAACTACAATATTTTTGCAATAAATATTTAGTTTAATAATAATAATAATATTTGGATAATTTATTTAGCGCCGTTTTCGCGAATACTCACCTCAAGGGCGCTTGTTTAATTTAATTTAAGTTTAATTTGGGATATTTAATCTCGTTGGTGGTTGGAAGGATTATTTAAAGAAAAATATATTTATTCAATTACTTAAGGTTTAAAAAACATATGAGTTTATTATAGAAATTAATAAAAAGTAAAATAATTAATAAGGATAAACCTGTTTTTCAACAATAATTTGTTGAAAATACCAACGTGTTTCGGGGCAAATGGTCCCTTCATCAGAGTACAACATGTTGGCCCCAAAACAGGTTGGGTATATTCAAAACAAAGTATATTCTTACTAATTATATTAAGAATGTCATCACAAAATCATTTTACTCTTATTGAAAAAGTAAAATTATTAAAACATACGAGATACAAATGCCTGTAGATGATAAAATATAATAAGATAATAAATTAAAAATTTAAGAGAAGTATGAAAATAACATTTATTATTATGTTTGTAATTTTCTAGCCTCGAATTGGTAAAATAATAAGGAAAGCAGACTGAATGATCTTTCAGGGTAACGTATTGAAAATTTATTCACGATACAGTGAAGAATGAACAAATTAGGAGCGATGGAGATATTTGGAGTATACGAGTGAAGAAAGAATGGTAAGAAAAATATGTGAGGCGAGTAAGAAAGACCTGGCATTATCAGTTGGGCCATGTAGTAAAGAGAACAAGTGTCAGAAAGTGTGGCGTTCTATCTTCCCTACATATTCTGAAAACGGCGTAAAGATAAGTGAATAAGTAATTTTTAATTAGACTTAGAATTTTAACAGACAGCGAGGTTTAATTGCTGTAGCGTAAACACATTATAAAATAGCCTGACTTGAGAATTATTCAGAGGAGTTAATATTTTTCCCACTAGACTACGAGCAAACTAAAGTAAAGTAATAAACTAAAGTAATGCAAGTGGCGTTGGGTCAATGCTTTACACCCCAGTTCTTTAAGTTTCTTGTATTGTAAGAACGAGAATACACTAACGGATGAGTTTATGTGAGGAAAAGGTAATTGTGGCGTTGTGCGTGGTAAACTGCATTATTGTAAGTAAGGCGCAAGTGTCACAACAACTAACTTATCGCACGCCTGAATGATTCTTTCGTTCGTAATGTTTACCTGTCACAAGAAATGGAGAGGAAGGTAGTTATTATGACGTAATTTTTTCAACTTTCCTTTGGATAATAGCCAGAAAATACTCAGTACGCCTGTTATCTATTGATACGAATGATGTATCTTCCCGAGCCAGAATTCGATTCTGAGATTAGATCAATTCCAGAATTAGAAAATTCTCATTTGCTGATTGATTTTACATTTATAAGAAAGTTCAGAAATAATAAATATAATTTATGGGCCGAGTGGTGTTGTGTGACTCTTAGAAAAAATATATTTCCCTCCCATTTGCACTACCATTGGTTCCATATAAAAAAGAAGACATATGATAATAGAAAGAGACGATAATACCAAAGATAATCAAAAGTATTTTAATGATGCAAGTTATAATGAATCTTTGAACAAAAAATATTTACTTAAAAATGCAGTACAACTTACGCGCACATCAATTTCAATGTGATTGATTTTTTTTTTAATATTTGTATAATACAACTGACATAATAGTAAATCCGGTATTTCGTAATTTTAGTCTCGATCTAATTTTGGTTACTTAACATTCTAGGAAACAAATATTAATTAAATATTCCTGAAATTATGAAAAAGATTTGAAATTCTGGCCGTAATTCGTGATTAGAGTTTTTATTTTCGACTGTTTCTGTATCATTCATATCAATGCTGCTGCTATTTTACTTGTTTTCGGGTATCATATTTGTTTCTTTCACTGTAAGTAAGTCGTACTAAACTGAATATTTCCTACTAAGGTATTAAATTCGCCCTATATTTACGTCTACGAGTTTAATGTAGTTGGCAAATAATTTTTCGTACTATAGTATGTTTCTTTGAAATGTCTAATTTTTGGTGAGAACTGCGCAAACGCCACTTAGAAATGACACTTTTATTAATTCCATATTTTCTGACATACTTAATGTGTTGTGTGCATTCGAACGGTCAATTTGATCCATTGCTTGTAATGAAGATGTCCCTATAAGAAGGGTCTACATAGTACATCAGGTCACAAAGATTTTATTGTTTTAAAATGGTTTATATAACAGTACATATACATCGTGTGCGGTATTGTATTTTCATGATTTCAACTCAATATTGTCGAATTCGATAACTAAAGTTGTCTAAAATGACTTTATGCTCTGGCTATAATAAATGACCAAAAGCTAAAAATCTGTCAAAAGAAGCAAGACTAGCGATTCCAACTCTGACGGAAGTGAAGCCTGGAATCGGCAAAAAAAGAAAGAAAGTGAACTGAATGCTATAGAAATGCGTCGCTTAGACGTTTCTAAACTACGATCGCCGAAAGGAGAGATCTTCGTACATCGAAACTACGCTACGCATTCCTAGTATGTTCTAGAGAATTTAACCACTGTGACGGCAGTCAAATAGAGAAGTCAGTCAACAGATGACAGTTAACAACGTATTTTAAGCGTAAGTGAGGAATAATAACAATATTGCTTTGCATTTCTTTTGATTGTAATTGTAAAGATATTTTTAGGGAGTACAGGTGGCTGTGTGACTGGTAAACTCGACCTGCGCGTATCCGTGAGTCGTACAAGGTCAGGAGCTGAACACTATTAAAATGGCCGCGGGCCCTGTATCAGTTGGAGGTTAAACTTATTTTTCCTTCGCTTGAAAATTGTGACGCGAGATTGTGAGAAGGTGCATTTTTAGGCCTTGTTTAAATAAAATCTCTGATGCACTATACTTTAATACGGAGGTCAAATAGCTAGGCCTGCTACAAAAAATGCCCGTTCACTGACAATGGCTGACCAGACACGAGTAGTTTGACATCTGCCATTTAGTTGTCCGGGAAGTAGAGCTTTTGAAGATCTGTATCTTGTTGGCGCCATTTTAAGCGTTGTCTTGTACAGCAACCAGCACAATTTAAATTCTACTATTTCGATATTATATGTGGGGTAAAAAAACAAAGGCAGCAATATCCAAAAAATCAACAAAGTTGAATCCAGTCATCGAGGCTTACTAATTTAAAATCTAAATTCTAGATTTTATGCATTTATTCCTAAATGTCAAAATCATGTTCCCTATAAATGTTAAGCTGTACACCTATAACATTTTGAATTCAGTACATTATACAGTAGTAATCCTCGATGACTGCATTAATTTTTTTTTTTGATATTGCTGCCTTTGCTTTTATACCCTACATATGCGAGAATTTCGTTTCACATATATTTCCATATTGAAAGTCTAAAAACAATTGGAACTACACATAATATAAGTCTTTCGCGTGGAAGTAAGGCCTAGAATTGGCAAAAAAATAATGAACGCCGTAGAAATGCGGTCGCTTAGACGTATGTGAGAAAATCCTTGAACGATAGAGTAGAGAATGCACAAATTAGAATTGAATGTGATGCTGTCTGTAGCGTAATATATAGAATAAAGAATGAATCGCCGAAATGGTTTGGCCACATGGAACGGATGAGTGGGGGAAGAATGATAAAGAAGATTTATGAGGCGAGTGTTGAAGGCAGCAGAAATAGAGGGTGTCCGCAGCGTGGCGTAAGGAGATAAATCAAATATTGGAAGACGGCTTTGTTAGAAGAATCGACAACCGAAGAGTGTGCGTGTATTAAAGTGGACGAAGCAAATGTGGTATGCCAGGACAGAAGAGAATGGCGTTCTGTTCTCCCTGTCTACCCTTCTGGAAAACGGAGTGATGGTTAATTAGTTCAACATTATGCCAAAAACATCGAGAACAAACAAAAACATGGAAATTACAAAATAGACAGCTACGGGCGTTTTCAGTGCGGATATTTTGCCTGTCTCAACACAGAGCTCTCTAGTGAGACAAACATAACAAAATCAAACCTTACCAATGTATATAAGTAAAGAAAAGAAATAAAATAAATTTGACCAGTAATAAAGTACCTACCGAGTTGTGAGAAGTGTTCAATAGTAATTGATGAGACAAAAAAAATACGTTAATCAGGCTTTTTAGATACAAGTGGAAGATTCTAAAATGACAAGTGCGAGATTTATTGCGTAATACAGAATAGATCTCCAGTTAAACTCGTGTTCAGTAATTTTAGTTAATTAATAAAACTTAAATTAATTTTAAGTGTTCAAGTGCAGATCATGTGACAATTCGTGCTTCCTCATTAAAAATATATGCAGTCAATTGTAATATAACTCGTTAAAACTAGTGCATATCGTGATACCGGGTATTAAAATGCATAATTCGATTTAATCTTGCAATCAAACGATACAACGTAGGTTGTCGCTAGACATTGGTCTCCATTTTAGGAGAGAACGGCTGCTCCACTGTAATAAAATTGATATTGTTCGGACGCAGCAAAAGACGGAGCGCGCGCATTCAGAAACTTATTTGGGTTTTCAAATTTTGTGTCACAGTCTTCAACTCTTTTTGAATTTGTTATTATTTTTTTGTGATTGTAATTGAATGAAATGTAGTTTAATATTTCACCCATATGAAATGCAACGGTAAAAGTGATATAAGAATGACGTTCTATCCTCTCTGCCTACCATTTTTTAAACGGTGTCATGTAACAAATTAAACATTTATATATCAGAGAAATGATCAGATAGACAGCAAACAATAGATATAAGGATTTGAAGTATGCTGCGTGGATATCGGAACTCTATACAGAACTGGAGCATTCACTTGTCTAATCAAATCGGGCTTAGAAGAGGTACACGAGTGCCCTGTTGATAGGACCAGAATAAAAATAAAAAAAATGTAGTATTGAAAACTTGATTATACCACCTAACCACACTTTATATTTAATTATAAACTTGTCTTCATGACATCCACAATTGATCCACTTTCGACGTATTTGTCCACAAAAATTTAACGAAGCTTTTTTAATTATACCTTGTCGTATTAATCGCCCTTAAAACAGCTTTTTTTGCTTCCTTTAGAAAAGTCTCGCTCCTTTAACCATACTCCAAACAGTTTTTTTCTTTGGTAATCCGAGAGCTGGAAAATAAATTAATTTTGAATACAGGCCTACCGAAGTGCACTCCAATTGATTTTAAATCTGTAGCCAAGGTATTAGAGAACGATAGTTTATAATATTTAGAATCAATACAGGTCAATCCCAGTTTTGGCAGTCTAAGGCATGCAGAATTTTTTTTCGATATTTTGTTAAAAACAAATCGTGGCTTTGTAGAATATTATTTGAATAAAAATGTAGATTATATTTAAAAAAAAGTTAGTTTATCGATTCCATAGTTCGAAGAACAAAATTCAAAAATATAAACACGCCACTTTGGTACAAACACTCGTATCCGACTGACAATAACTCAACTTTTTTTTTTTGCAACATGCCACTACCTGCTCGACTAGACCGAGGGGTTTATTCTAGGTAATTAACTATTAGTGGGACTTTATTACCCAAGGAACTAAGTTTATTTCGCTGCGTATATTTTATTTTTATTACGACTTTCGTTTTTTGAACTTTGCGCGCACAGAATCTTATTTACAACTGTTGGAGATAAACATACCATAAACGCCAGGATTTGAGTGAAATGAAAAAGTTAATTATTTTCTTGTTTAATGATGTAATGTCTATGATGTAGCGTATCGAGAAAAATTGAATTTAAATAGTTTTTGAGATATCATCTCCAAAAGTACGAAAAAGAGAGTTTCGAGAAAAACGTAATTTAATAATGTAATGTAATTCCTTTCAAAATTCACTTACCACGCTAGCTTTAAATTGCTACAACTCGGCCAATTTTTAGAATTTTTGAATGAATGGTAACTCGAATTATTCTTACAATATTGGACTATAAGATAAATGACTAAAAAACTATGAAAATAAAAGATTTTTTTAAAATTACAAGGTGGTGTTGAGCTCCCGGGCCATGGACTTCAGTCTCGCTGGGCCATTTTTAAAAATAAGAGATTTTTTTCCGTAAGCAAAATTATATTTATTATTTAATTTATAAAAACATTGGGCCGTACTCTGAAAATAGCAATATTGGAGATTTAGGATTGTCATCCCAATAATTAATAGACAAAAATAAAATAAATAAATAAATGAGACTTAGATATACGTCCGTGTTTATTTCTTTCAGTTCTACTTGAGAGAGATGGAGAGTGAGAAAGAATTACGTGACGGTTATCCGTCAAACGTCAAAATATAAATGAGTCCAACGCAACAATTTGCCATAATTTTACATCGGGACGCCGCCGCCGTGAGAGAAAAAATTAATAGGTTCATATGAAATAATATTTTGTCTATACAGAGCTAGTACTTATTTCATGTAATTTTAGTCGAAACATGAGAATTGTGAGGTTACTTCGGCAATCCGTTTGAAGCTCTGTCAGACCAGACCGCCTGGATAAAAAGAGGTACCGGAGAAATTAATCCCTTTTCTAAAGTCATTGCAGACATCGTACACCACAAATAAAGGTATTTACTTTGAGACAGATATGTGATAATGTACAAATCTCCTTATTTGAATTCGATGAACACCGACGTATACCCACTCGTTTATTTTTTTTTTATTCTCGTATATCAATCTTAAGATCCCAATATTGCTATTTTCGGAATACGGCCAATTGACCATGCTTCGACAGCACATATCACGTTCGAGTTTACAGTGGTAAGCTCTTAGAGTATATACAATCCATAGAGGGATAACTAAACATTTTACCAAACCCGTACGCGTGGTAACATAAAGCTTACTCAGTTTTAACAATATAGTGACACATAAGACAAAAAGGGACAAAAAAGATCACCCGGTCGAGTACGTCTTTAATTGCTTTGTAAGGGTTCTCTTTGCCCGAGTTTCAAAACTCGGGCAGAGAACGGCAGAGCTGACAGATTTGTTATCCGTATTTTCGATAAATTATTGTGTGTTTACGTGCAAATATTACAAAAAATTGATATGCCTTCTTGTGCAATGAAGGGGTGTTCCAATAGGACTGGAAACGGGAAGAAACATATCAGTTATCACAGGTATTTTATCCAAAATATGAAAATTTTACATATATACGTTTTATTTCATAATTTTAACAACAAACCAAGTGCAAACATTTACTTTTGTTTAAAAAATCCTAGAACGTTTATTTTTGATTGATTTTATTACACAAATAATTCGGAGAATGCTATTTTGAAGATGTTTTTGATGACTTAAATCAAAATATGTCTATGAATGTTCAATCAATACGAACTGTAAAATTATTTACTTAGATAGCCGACATTTTAAAATATATCCGTCTCTTTTTTTCTCCTTTAAAAATTCTGAATTTTTAGGAGTAAGAATGAGAAGGCACTACATTGTATGGATCTAACTAAGCTCAATGTGGTATTTTTATGACAAAGCATATTGGACCGACAGGGCTGTGCTTAAAATTTTAGAATACAAATTATTTATTATTTATTATTTAAAGTATTCGGATTGGGATATCATTTTTTGTAGGTTCCCAAAAAATGAAGTAAAAAAAAGTGAATGGATCCATGCTGTGGGAAGGATTAATTGGAATCCCGGAAATCACAGTTGTGTTTGCTCAGATCACTTCTTGAATGTACATTTTGACAGAAGGAAAGAAAACAAATTAGTTCGAATAAAAAAATTTGCCGTTCCTACGAATTATTCAAGAGCAGAACTGGCTTTTGATAGAGTAAGTACCTATTGTGTTCATTCTTTATTCGTTTTTCGTTACATAAAAAATTTCTTAAATCGCCAATTTATACGGTGTGCATTCTGAAACTCCTAGTATATGAAGTAGTATATTTTCATCCGGTATAAATATACATTGCCTTATAAAATACATCTGAAAAAAAACGTAATTAATTGCAAAATGTTTTTATTTCTTTGTTATAAAGATATAAGAAATAAGAAAAACATAAAAAAACTAAAAATTTTCGATTTATGGGTTATAATAGCATACGTAGGAGCCATCGATATTATGTTTTACCTAAAATCGTTAGGTATATTAATTTTTCATAAACTTTAAATTTAATCGACATTATTACATTCAGTCTACAAATTCGACAGTAAACATGGGAGAGTTGCTTAAAGTGATCCCTTCATGTAATGCAGTCGTTGGCCATGTATGTTTTGATAGTACGTTTTACCTAAAATCGTTGTATTAATTTTTTGAAAACTTTAAATTTAATCGATATTATTACTTTCAGTCTACAAATTCGACAGAAAACATGGGAGAGTTGCTAGAAGTGATCCCTTCATGTAATGAAGTCGTTGGCCATGTATGTATAGATAGTATGATTTACCTAAAATCGTTGTATTGAGTTTTTGAAAGCTTTAAATTTAATCGATATTATTACTTTCAGTCTACTAATTCGACAGTAAACATGGGAGAGTTGCTAGAAGTGATCCCTTCATGTAATGAAGTCGTTAGCCATGTATGTATAAATAGTACGTTTTACCTAAAATGTTGTATTAATTTTTTGAAAGCTTTAAATTTAATCGATATTATTACTTTCAGTCTACAAATTCGACAGTAAACATGGGAGAGTTGCTAGAAGTGATCCCTTCATGTAATGAAGTCGTTGGCCATGTATGTATAAATAGTACGTTTTATCTAAACGTTGTATTATTTTTTGAAAACTTTAATTAATCGATATGCTTACTTGCAGTCTACAAATTTGACAGTTAAACATGGAGAGTTGCTAGAAGTGATCCCTTTCATGTTCTGAAGTCGTTGGCCCATGTATGTATTAATAGTACGTTGTACCTAAAATCGTGTATTGATTTTGAAATGAAAGCTTTAAATTGAATCGATAGTATTACTTGCCCGTCTACACAAGTTCGACAGTTAACACATGGGAGAGTAGAGTTGCTAGAAGTGATCCCTTCATGTAATGAAGTCGTTGGCCATGTATGTATAAATAGTACGTTTTATCTAAAATCGTTGTATTGATTTTTTGAAAGCTTTAAATTTAATCGATATTATTACTTTCAGTCTACAAATTCGACAGAAAACAGGGGAGAGTTGCTAGAAGTGATCCCTTCATGTAATGAAGTCGTTGGCCATGTATGTATAGATAGTATGATTTACCTAAAATCGTTGTATTGAGTTTTTGAAAGCTTTAAATTTAATCGATATTATTACTTTCAGTCTACAAATTCGACAGAAAACATGGGAGAGTTGCTAGAAGTGATCCCTTCATGTAATGAAGTCGTTGGCCATGTATGTATAAATAGTACGTTTTACCTTAAATGTTGTATTGATTTTTTGAAAGCTTTAAATTTAATCGATATTATTACTTTCAGTCTACAAATTCGATAGTAAACATGGGAGAGTTGCTAGAAGTGATCCCTTCATGTAATGAAGTCGTTGGCCATGTAAGTATAGATATTACGTTTTACCTAAAATAGTTTTTTTAGTTCTTTATTTTAGTGTAATATATGTTTCCGTTCACTTTTATGAATTATTTGAAATGCATAATACATAATGGATTTTGTTTAATTTCAGGTAGTGTTCAATACTCACAACAGTGTAACAGCACCAGACGTCGATACTCCTAGAAAATTAGCTTTAAAAAAACAATTGTTTCAGAGAAATGAAAGTATTGTTAAATTGCAGAGAAAAGTTGCAACATTGCAACAGTCAAATCGTCGACAGTTGAAAAAAATTGCTAATTTAACAAATATTGTTCAGGAATTAAAAGAAATGGGCCATATTCAAAGTGAGGGTATTGAGATATTATCCTCAATGGATGGGCCCAACAGGGATATTTTGAAAAGACAAATATCTAAGACTCAGAAGCTCCCTTTAACGAGGAAATACTCCCCAGAGCTGAGGAAATTTGCTATTACCTTGCATTTTTATTCGCCTAGAGCGTATAACTATGTGAGGGAAACTTTCAACACTTGCTTGCCTCATACCAAAACATTATCGAATTGGTACAAACAAGTTAACTGCGATCCCGGCTTCACTCAAGAGTCGTTTGATGCCCTCAAACTTAAAGTAAAGCACAGCGATCGTCCAATTCTTTGCTCACTTGTAATGGATGAAATGAGTATCCGTAAGAAGTTAGAAAGGATTGGACAAGTGGAAATGGTATATGTTAATTTTGGTGCAAATTTGGAAGGAGATGAAATACCCCTTGCTCGTGAGATACTTACCTTTATAGTTGTTTGTATTAACGGGTCATGGAAAATACCAGTTGGATATTTTCCTGTGGATGGCTTAACAGGGGAACAAAAGAGTATTTTGGTTACTCAATGTCTCTCTTTGCTAAAAGGGTGTGGAATTCGTACAATATCTTTGACGTTAGATGGCGCAGCTCCAGACGTAAGTATGGCAAAACAGTTGGGTTGTTCGTTTGAAGAGCATAATTTAAAACCATATTTTCTCTTTGAAAATGAAATTGTTGTGGTTTTTTTTGACCCATGTCATATGCTTAAATTAATTAGAAATACACTAGGGGATAAAAAATATTTTTTAGATAGCAATTGTGGTATCATTGATTGGAGGTTTATAGAGCAATTAAATATTTTACAGGATAATTATGGACTTCATTTAGGTAACAAATTACGGAGAGAGCACATTGATTATGTGCGACAGAAAATGAAGGTTCGATTAGCGGCGCAGTTATTTAGCGATTCTGTAGCGGATGCCATAGAATTTTGTGCTAAAAATCTAAAGCTGCCACAATTTTCTAACAGTGAACCAACAATTTTTTTCATAAGATGTATAAACAAACTATTTGATATATTCAATTCCCGTAATATTTCGGCACCTGAATGGAAAAGGCCTGTATTCTCGGGGAATCATTTAAAGTTTTCTGCGTACCTGAGTAATGTTAGCGTATATTTATCTGATTTAAAATTACCAAATGGAGTAAAAGTTATTCAGTCTAATAAAAAAATGGGGTTTTTGTGTTTTCGAGTTTGCATAGAAAGTTTACAATTATTAGTTAAGACGTATTTAATGTCAGAGTCCCCAGTGTTAAAATATCTAACGATGTACAAATTTAATCAAGAACATATCGAATTATTTTTCGGAGCTATACGCTCACATGGTGGTTATAATAACAACCCAACCGTTAGACAATTTAAGTCCGCGTACAAGAAATTACTTATACGCGCAGAAATCAAAGATAATGTAAATGGAAACTGCATACCTTTAGATCAAATTAGTATATTAAACTGTAATTCAAATAATTCTGTCAACATTATAAACTGTTCCTCCTCCAAATTAAAATTATTAAGTGATGACGAATTGAGTTTCGAAAATACTTTGCCTTTCGACGATATTCCTGAATCAATATATCTGTGCAGTCAGTATGTGGAGAGTTGTATAATTTATATTTGAGGTTTTGTTGTCAGGCATCTAAAGAAAAAAATTAAATGTGAGAATTGTCTTTCTGCCCTTATTGGCTTTAAGACAACTTTGAGAAATTCATTAATTGCACAAAAAGATAGAGGGGGGTTAGTATATCCATCAGATGACGTTATTTTAATTTGCACACATAGTGAACGCGTTTTTAGAGAAGCTCTTAACCGTAGTGGATGAAAAAGAATGAATCCTCACTTTTCATTAGAATATTTAGTCAACAGGGTCTTAAAAATATTCCTAACTGTAGATTGTTTTAATATATTACTTTCTCACATGCTAGACCAGTCACCGCTGGAGAACCATACTGTTCACCTAATTAAGGCAGTTGCTTCTAAATATTTAGAGGTCAGGCTACACTTTCTGATCAAATCAGCGGTACAACCTACCGTCAGAGTGAGACAACATTTCAACAGATTAATTATCTTCCAAAATCAATAGCGTACTATATTAAAATTTTATATTTATTATTAATTCCATTAATGTACTTCATCATATTGTTTTTTCAAACAATGTATTTTATGTGTATATACAAACAATGTATATTATGTAAATAACGTAATTTTCTAAATATTTGTACAAATGCAGATAACTAAATGTTTATGTTTGATATGATATAAATAATCCTCGATTATAATAATAATTATTATTATTATTGCAGTTCCTTATATAATTATTGTTGTGGTGATATTTAAAATTGTAATAAAATAAATTAAAATAAATAAATTTACCCACATATGAAAGGCATTATCATTTATTGCTACTTTATTGTAAGAGAATTCACAGAGAATCGTTCATTTGTGGTAGCCCTGTTTTAGCAACAAATTACAAACACGTGTTAAAAACGAATTGTCCAGTCTCACCGAATGACCACGCCTCTTTTAACAAAATTCTTACAAGTTTCGAAATAATATGGTCTCTATGGATTGTATATACTCTAAGGTCGGAAGGGTCGCAGGGTGTCGCCACTCATGTTCTGTGACGGCAGCTGCGCTATTTATAGGACGAGGAAAACAATTAGTCGAGTAATGGTAGCACATTAGCCGGAACTCCTCTCTCGCGTCACTGCAAGCCCCGCCCATCATTTTATATTTAGGTGCATTTTATTTATTTATTTCATCTTACTCATCATGTACGAGAATCGACGTTTAACTCAATTCGTTCATAAACATTTGTTTAAATTTCAAAATCAAAATAAAAAAAATCCAAAAACTCGAAAAAAAAAAGTACTATAAATAAGTTAAGGACGTTACACGAAGTTACGGGGACAGACAGATAGACAGACGGACGGATGGACGGACAGATAACGAATTTTTAATTTAAAAAAAAATTGTTTATTACTATTTAGGTTGAATATAAAAATTTTGGTTGGACTGTGCCTGTCTCACTAGAAATATCTGTATGGGACAGGCGTATGTTGATACAAAACATAGTATGGAGATATACAACATGTCACGTAATTAACGCAAACCCTGAAAGTACTTTGTTAAGGATCGACTACTGATCTAAAATGTTCAAGCGACCATGACCAATACCATGAAGCGACCATGAAGCGATCAATAGTTATGGAGATATGCAATATCAAAGTTTGCATTTTTTTTTCAATATTTCTGACTTATTTTTTGTCCACTGTAAGTGCCATGAATTTTGCCCAAAAATGAATAAGGGACTGTCAAGGGAAGCATGCACTGGGAGTTTTCCCGGACATCTCGGGGGCGTTTGATAATGCCTGGTGGGAAATGATCCTCACTAAGTTGAAGGTGCGGCAGTGCCCGAGGAATCTTTTTGATGTAGTCAAAAGTTACCTCAGTGGTCGGGCTTCTACCATCAGCTATGAAGGGGTCTCTAGCACCAGGCATACAAACATAGGTTATCCACAGGGTTCGGTCCTCGGACCGACTCTGTGGAACATCCTGTTCAACGACGTTCTTCTGCTGCCGTTGCCTGCGGGTTGCACCATTATAGGATACGCGGACGATGCTTTTTTTTGACGATGACAGAGCCGCTCAGCGCTGGAAGAAAAGAGCAAAAAGTCAATCGAACTGAGAGAAGAATGGTGTGAAAGGAACAAGTTGGCTTTGGTGTCGAATAAAACTGTGGCCTTGATGTTGAAAGGGAGCCTGAGTGGAGAGAGGAACCCTACTGTGAAAATGAGAGGGATGAATGTGAAATTTAAGCGAGAGGTCAAATGGCTGGATGTGACTTTCGATACGTCGGGTTCCTTTCTCTCCCATGTCAAGGCCATCTCACCGGCTATGCGCCTAGTATACGGCGACACATGTGGCTCAGATCACAAATTCCGCTGAGGTCTGGGCGCATAGACTAAGAACCGGAGTGGTTGCCTCGGCTCTGGATAGAGGTCAGAGAGTGCCCTGGCAAGAAAGATGCGACGCGATCTTTCTAACGAGGACCTGGTAAGGAGTGCAAGGAACTTCGGATGTTTCCATGAGTTTGTTAGGGTGTGGGTGTCCCGGTGGGAAATCCTGCGGGGACCTGCGTAAAGAGATTGGCTCTTGCCGAACTAGTCGTTACCATGTCTATGGTCGAGGTTAAGTTACTTTTTAATCTCCGGTGTGTTGCTCTTGAATCGGATGTATATCTGCCGGTCCTGATTTCCCTTGCCGGGTGTCTCGTTTTTGTTTTGTCTTTCTTTTTCCCCTTGTTGGGAGCGGTTTGTTCTCTTTTATTTTTTTTGTCCTGTCTTCGATCCATCCACTGCCGCTTATAGCATTATTTTCTTATTATTATTATTATTCTTTTTTTTCATTATTTGTACCTAATTTATTGTATTTCTTTGATTTTGTTATTTACACTTCTATTATTTGGTTTATTTTAATATTTTATTTTATTTTCCTTGCATTTTTTCCTTCTTACTATTATACTGTTTTTCTTTCTATGTATTTTACATTATCCTATTGACTTTGTTTCCAGTGTATTTTTTCTTATGTATTATAGTTATGTATTGATGTATTTTCTTTTCAATAAATAATAAGTACAACCTGTTACAGGTCTCGACTTCTACTTTCGGTCTCGCGAGGTTCCAGGAGAATCCACCAATCAGACGATCCGTTTTCGTAAAAATCTATGCTTTAATCGACCGCTTACTTTGATCGAACTTGAAACAATCGGGCCTTAGGCCCGGTTGTTTCAAGTTCGATCAAAGTAAGCGGAAATCCTGGCTTAAACTGAGCTTAACCTCAAGGTCACGCGAAATCTCGAAGAATTGAGTTGTTTCAAATTAAAAATCTGTTATAATCGGATTAGGGGTGTTGCAATTGTGTAAAATAAAAATCATAGACAAATGCACGCCAAAATAATTTTGCATATGGCAACACATAATTTAAATTTCATTTGACAGCAAGCAGATCAAAGTATTATGTTATCTATGGATCAAAGCAGATGTTTCGAAACATGTCGTCAACAATGCTGTTTTACTGAAGATTTCCAGAAGAAGATGAAAGGAGACTAGTGGGCCGCATTACGCAACTAATTTAATGTTTTGTTGCTTTGTTCCCGCCTAAATGCGTACTGTCCAACAGATTTTCGAAGTAGATTCGAGAATACGATGAAAAGCGCCAGGAAGGTTAGTTATTGGCGAAATTAAATGTTATCTTATCTATTTAGTGTTCGCGAGAACAATATGTTTTTATTTGATCTGTATTGTATTTCTTTAGTTTTTCTGTTTATAACCTTTTCTTTGTTTGCAGGTAATAAGAAAAGTGAATCCAAAGCCCACTCAATCTCAAAGTGATATGCAGAATAAATTATATGTGGTTCAGTTAGATATTTTCAAACCCCAACTATCTAAAGAATCGGTAGGAAATTCACAAAGTTGTTTTGGAAAGGCATAATGCCAAAAGAGATCTGGCTTAATTTTATTACAAGTTGTATTTTTTTTAAATATTCATTTTCCTGTTAATAGTTGGGTATATAAAATACAATAAAATAAAAGAATTTCATACACCGAATATGTTGTTTTATTACTATTATTCCGCGGACGTCCTCTGCTTCTGCTGCTTTCGACAAACAATTTTCCTTGCCATCCTTTCTTTGCTCATCTGTTCCACATGACCAAACCAGTGGCCATGTCACTGGCTCTGCATACTGAGAATTCCGAGTTCGATTCCCGGTGAGGTCGCAATACATCTTTCTGATTTCTTTAAAATCTAGGTGTTCTTGTCGGACCGCAATTAAAATTGGGCCTTCAGGCCCATTGTAGCATTAAAAATTGCTGTACATTTGGTTTGAGGGCATAGTCCCGGTCTCCTACAATATAGCAATTACCAAATCTGGTACCTAGTACCGTTTGTCGTAACTTGATATTTTGTTTGGACATAATGACAAATATATTTCTGATTTTTATAGTGCTCTTCGGCTGACTAAAATGTGGTCTGTGGTCAGCCATTGCTCTGGTAATGGCTGACACTATCCGCAGTCCAAGAAGCAGTGTTCCAGATAAATCACCTATGCACCTTTCATGGATATAAATGTAAAATTATCAAAACCCGAGTGAAATAGAAACCTTGAAAAAAAATATTGTCGACAATGCCCTGCGGTAAAATTCATTTAGAGTTGCGGAAAAATCAATTTCTTCTGACAAAAAAGTATTGTTCGAGATCTAAGTAAATTACTTCTCCCGTTAAGGATATACTGTAGGATCAGTCGATCGTCAGAAAAGCCTGTGTCACCCTACATAATATTGTACATTTCGACACTTTGTATGTAAAATGTCGAAAAATTAATAAAAAAATATTTTATTGACAGATGTCAATTACATTGCGCAATGCGCATGTGCGACTCTGACCGAGAGTTTAATCTAAAATTTCCGCTCAGAATTCTCTGACAGATTTCGCTTAATCCGATTTGAAACAACCCGTTTTTGAAAAAAGTACTAAAAATTTCAGTTTAAACTCTACGCTTACTTTGATCGAACTTGAAACAACCGGGCCTTAGACGTATGGGTGGAAAATACATTAATAGTAGAGTGAAGAATGAACAAATTATTAAAGAATGTACAGCAGATCTAAGCATAGTGAATAGAATTATTAAAAAAGGGGCGTTCGGGCCGTTGGCGAATGAATGAGGAAAGAATGGTAAGAATATTATACGACGCAAGTGTCGTCGGCGCCGGAATGTGACGGCGGCCGCGGAAGACGTGGCATGACCAGATTAACCAGATACTGGAAGATGGTCCTGTTGGGAGTCTCAACAATCGTCGAGCTTGCATGAGAAGATGTATGAATGTGGATGAGGCGAGAGTTATGTGTCACGACGGACGAATGTGAAGCTCCATCCTGTCTGCCTACCCCCGCGGGGAAATGGCGTGACGGCAAGTACCTAAGTAAGTAGAGAAAGGAACAAGGTTTGAGTCATGAACTGCGCCTTTAACTTTAACCGCTAAATTGAATTGAAAACGGTGTTTTTTTTCACTACGTATTATATTTTAATGGTAGAACGTTTTCCAGATGATTCTCATTATCAATAACATATTTTCAACTAAATTAAAAACAATTACAGACAGTATTTATGGGTTTGAGTGTATGTAATGGTGGTGGGGGTAGGGGGCGGGGTTATATTAGATAAGATAGGAGTGGGGAGGTTATGGGTGGTATTTGAATATTATTTTATTATTACGAATCTCTAAGCTCTCCAAAATATCCATTTTTCTTCCTTTATTGCAGCCATGTAACAGTCTTAAATTATTAGTATCGAACGTATGACCCTCCGTTTTAGCACGTTCCGCCATTTCTGAATTTAAGGGGGTATTCTAGCCTAGAGGCACGAATTTCGGACGTTTTTTACAGCTTTGTAAAAAAAAAACAAAGAATATTTTTGATATACATTTTTTTAACATTCTTTTATTTATGTTTTAAGAATACATCAAAAATAAAAAATAGTTCACAAATCGCTCATTGAGGGCGGATTGCCTTATTTTAAGAAAGAAAAATCATGAAGCTAAATAAATCTTATGTGTAGCCATACCTAGAGTTGATGCACTTGTAGAAGTAGATTATGAGGACTAGCCGCATGTAGAGTAGGTACTCAGAGCATTGCCGACTGCCGACTAGGGAATGCGATCCCGAGTCGGGATTGTCCTTTCGGGATCCCTCGAGATTAGAATTTCCAATCCCGCGGATCCCTACGGATTGGGATCCCGAATACTTTTGTGTTTTTTTGTTTGTTTAAAGAGCTGAATAGCAATTAACAAATTTTTATGTCAGAAATTTAAATAAAATGCTCATTATTAATCATTGCATTAAAGTTTTTGTAGGCGTTTTTCCAAGCATCAATCAGTCAATGTAGTAGAGTTAGTAGTAGTTTTTATTACTATGTTAGGTTCTTTCTTTAAACCACTTATTTATTGATAAAAATCAACATGTTTCGAAGCCAATGGCTTCTTCATCAGGAAAACAAAAAAAAAAAAACAAAAAAAAAAAAAATTATAGACATATACAATTAAACATACAAAACATAAAAATTGCTGATCAATCCCGATAATCTCGTCCGATTTTTCGGTTCGGGATTGATCTCGTAAAATGTCTCGAGATCTCGAGGGATCCCGATCTCGCATTGCATTGCCGGATTGCATTCCCTATTGCTGACATAATAAAATAAATAATAATATCCAAATATTATGATATTGTTTTTTACTTTATTATGTTCTATTCACTACTGTTACTATGTATGTCATTCATTTTAACATGCTTATATTATTTTTTTGTACTACTTCAAAATTATTTTTGTGTGAAATATGTTAGGATATAAGTTAATAAGTTCATTACATTGTTCAGAGAGGTCACATGTATACGGCAGAATATCCCATAAAACTATACACAGAAGATTCTGAACGGCCGTGAAAACCTAAGGACATTTTTAAGTTCATTCATCTATTTACACTCTCATACATTTATGCATATCACTTTCTTATATCTGTTAATATTTCCAAAACAAACAAATAAATTCTTTATCAATGTTGAACTATTTTTGATTCAACACTGAATTTGTTAATTTCCAGAATAAGTAGATACTCGCGAACTCGTGATTCACAATCTGGCTTTCCCGCGCTGAAATGACAATAACAAAAACAGTCCCGCGTGTCGCGGTTACTGTCCGCTATTAGCAGCGGCGGTGTAGAGTGTAGTGTTGATGCGATACGTCGATCCGTTCAGAATGCAGCCGCCATATTGGCATGTTATCAGACCATCACACTGATCGCACATGACTCTTGCCCCCGCGCTTGCGAGATTAGTGATGGAAGTTTCGTTCAGTTGACTGTCTATCGTTCATCGTGTCGTTCGCTCGGGTGAACTGTTCACTTTCAATAGATTATGAGCGAGATTGAACATTACAAGTTGTCCTCAATGAATGGGCACATTAGGACCTACACTAAACTCATTATCGTCAGCGACCGTAAACTCGACCTAAATATACATTTTTGAAGTACTCGGTAGGCCCCTCCTAATTAAGTAACAATGGGGTGTTATGGGGATTATCGGCGCCTGGGGCCGTTGACCCGCTATTTATTATTCCTAGCTCGAGTGCATCATAAAACGACCCCTCTCGGCTCGCATTGTCTGGGACGAAACCAAAATGGTTTGACTGTCGGCACACCGCTGTCATTTTGTTAATATATCGGAATATATTTTATTCTTACGCGTTAACTAATTTCTAATATTTCCACTCAATTCTAACTTATATTAACGAGAAAAAAATTAAAAGTGTTTCCGGGAGAAGAATTGCTGTTTAAATCGTCCGTACTTTAATTTAAATCTATTCTTACTATAATGTCTTTATTTTGGTGCCCCGGTAAAATAATATCTTGGTATCCGATTGTCTCCCCGGACATATCAAATCCGCGAAAAGATTCGCCGACTGTACAACAATGCCTGCGCTTCGCGACATCCGCGGTTCTACTCGCGCTGCGAGCCTTATCGCGACAAAAATCGTCTGCAGGAAAATTACATAATATATTCCTACTTGTGGCAGTTGGCAAAATTGTTCCCTTTCCGCGCACCATTTTATGTCTTTACGAAACCCCATGGTTAGGTTCTTACTTCCGATTAGAACATATTTCTAGGCGCACTACCGTTTCCGTTTTAATATCCGTCCTATTCTAACAATTGTACTGAAACTCGTTAGGCACGATTCGTCGCACACAAGTTTATCATATGATACCGACCGGGTAAGTTATTAGGCTCGATTACTTAGGTCTGTGGGTGCCAGGTACTTTAAGGTTGAAGTACCAACCGATTAGCTCGATTCTATTATCCCTCGTTTCACTCGCTTGACATCAGTGTCTTTAATCTAAATCTCAGGGTGGAATCCGCCAGAAAACCCTTTTCCGGCGTGCGTTATACGCACGGGCTAACCACGTTGGGAGCCAATTGATGTACCGGAGTAGGGGGGTGGGATCAGAGGTGATATAAAATCACGGTGTGATAAACCGGCCGGGAGATCTCAGATCTACGTATGCCGGCGGTTACGCCCTCCCCTAGGTACGATCAAACACGTCAGGTGACTGACTGGGACACTGATATCTCGAGGCGGGTGAAGGGATATAAAAATAATAAAATCGAAACAATTTTACAAGTTTCTATATTGAGCAAAGTAGCAAATGATCTACATAAAACGAGGCAAAGTGGTAGTTAGTTTACAATTTAAATGAATCTTAATCTAGAGAGGCAAACAAAATAGAAAACAACAAAAAAGGCAAGGCACATACAGAGTCTGATCTTAAAGCTAAAGCGGGTGGTGACGAGAACCCTTTTTGGTAGAACTGGGCGAGCGGGAGAAAAAGTCTTTAATCTGGGGTAAACCTGTTTGCGGAGAACGTGAAGGATGTCTTCTTCGTGCCGCTTCTTTCGGTCGGCGGCGGCTTCTGCTGGTCCTCCTCTGTGGATGCAGGTTTCTTCTACGGCTTCTGGCGTCGTCGGGGTACTCGTGCGGTCGTCGGCAGAGCGTCGGTTCTCCGTCGCGGTGGTACACTGCGGCGTCGCGGCGGCACTGATACTTAGGCGTTTGCGGCGGTGCGTCACAGCACTCGGTAGCGAATGGCGGTTATTACCGTTCGCACTTTCGCTCCTCCAGGAGTTGCTAGAGTGATCGGCGATGCTGTTGTTACGGGCACCGCTAGAATCTCTAGCTTCTCCACACACTCGACTTCTCAACTCCTCCACACTCAACTGCCTTCTTGGCGGCTGGCTTCGCCTTATATTCTCTCCCCGGCGACCCAGGGTGTGGTCGCGGAGGCTCGAGGGGAAGCTTCCAGCTCCTCGTTGGTCTTTCGCCGATTGGCTCCTTTGGTGTCCGCCTCCGTCGTTTATTCGTCTCCCTCGGTCCCTCCCAGGCCCCGATTGACGCTATTGGTTACCGAACCCAATGTTGCCTCCGTTCCGCCCCCTATTGTTCTCCCAGTTTGCGGCTAATTTCGGTGCTTTTTTGGTATGTAGGCCTAAACACTTTGTTATTTCACGAACGCTTTGTTCACTGTTCATATCCCTATCCCGTCACCAAAAAAACATTGCAAAATGAATTAAACTTAAGGAAAATATTACAGTACAAATTGGCAAAGGCGGAAAATTGAAAACACAAATTCGCATCAACACTTATTAACAAAAAATAAAACTGCTTACATATGTATGTATATACGTATGTATATACATACTTAATTAAATCGACACGCCAGATAGACATATTTTTATCGACCAGTTATTTCTACCATTATTGACTAATTACATGGGATTGACGTAGGGTTTCATTAGATCACAGTAAAATTCCTTGAGTATGCATTACAATATTAATCTTATTATTAAGTCGTCGGTTTGATTCTTACAGTAGGCCTCTCAATATTTAAGGTTATTTATACATTACATCTTTACAGGTCAAT